>CAUYPK010161132.1:0-14649 GCA_963574355.1 Loris lydekkerianus | reverse complement strand
GCCTACTAGAGGTGTATAGGGTTGGGGGTTGGAGTGAATTGAGTTTTAAGCAAGTTCACACACTCCTAGGCGGGTCTCGGGGTGGGGGTAGGACTGCAGTAAGATGTAAGCCAGTTCACACACTCCTAGCCAGGTCTCGGGGTGGGGTGTAGAGAATTTACTTTAGCAGGGATAGAGGTTACAAAGTGCTAGGATGTAACTTCCAAATAAATGTAACTTCTACAAAGTATGAAAGAACATCTTCACATCCTCAAGTCCGAATGACAAGTAATTAAGATTTACAGGTAGGTAATTCAGTTAACAGGGCTGTCTGGGTTAGATATGGTGGCTTGTGCCTATAATCCTAGCATCCTTGCAAGGGTGGTCAGGGGTGGGTTTGAGCCCACGCGAGACTGTAGTCCCCGCTACTGAGGAGAATCACTTGACTCCAGCAGTTTGAGGTTGCAGGGAGCTATGATGATGCCACTGCACTCTAACCCCCATGACAACAAAGGGAGACCATCTCCAAAAAACCTGAGAGAGAGAGAAAGGAAAAAGAAAAACTTGGCTGTCTGGCAAGAAGCTGTGAACACACATTGTCATTGCTTACCAAGTTCACTAATTTGGGTGGGTGGGGGGGTGTTTACACTAATTCCTCCATTGTTGTCTTATGTTCTTGCTTCCATTCCTAAACTTTTACTAAAATTTGAGTTTGCTGTACTACTAATTATACCAGTATTCTAGAATCTCAGAGGCAAGGCCACATTTCTATTCTTGTTCCTCCTCTTCCTGAACTCACCTCATCGCTCAAAACTTTTTTTTTTTTTTTTTTTTGAGACAGAGTCTCACTTTGTCACCCTTGGTAGATTGCCATGGCATCATACCTCACAGCAATCTCAAACTCTTGGGCTCAAGCAATTCTCTTGCCTCAGACTCTCTAGTAGCTGGGACCACAGGTGCCCGCCACAAAGCCTGGCTATTTTTAAAAATGTGGTCTCACTCTTCCTCAGGCTGGTGTCAAACCTGTGAGCTCAGGCAATCCACCTGCCTTAGCCTCCCAGAGTGCTAGGATTACAGGTGTGAGCCACTGTGCCCGGCCCTGCTCAAAACTCTTAAATGAGAAAAGAATACTTGGGGCAGTGCCTGTGGCTCAAAGGAGTAGGACACCGACCCCATAGGACAGCGGGGGCGGGGTCAAACACCCCCCTCGCCAAAAACTCCACAAAAAAAAAAAACGCGCAGCACCTCTGGCTCAAAGGAGTAGCGCGCCGGCCCCAAATGCCAGAGGTGGCGGGTTCAAACCCAGCCCCGGCCAAAAACTGCAAAAAAAAGAGAAAAGAATACTTACTTAACCAGTCAGCAGTTACTTAACCTTCACTTCTGCCCTTTTTTGGAAATAGTACCATAATTCCAAACTTCAGTGAATTATCTCCCTCTTTTTTCTTTCTTTTTTTTTTTTTTTTGGCCATCTCAGGAATTCTATAGTGTTAATAAAATTAGTCTAAATAATCAGAATTTTATTACTGGTTTCTTAGTCATTTCACTTGATGGGGCACTTTCATGAAAATGATTAGTGTTATTTTCTGGTGTGTTCTGTTACTCACTTCAAAATAACCTCTGTTGTGTCAGGTACACACCCTGCAGTTACAGAGGAATGGAGGAGAGACTACCTCATGGCAGTATGTCACGACTCACAGATCACTCCAGGCATAGCAGTTCTCATCGCCTCAATGAACAGTCACGACATAGTAGCATCAGAGATCTCAGTAACAATCCCATGACTCACATCACACACGGCACCAGCATGAATCGTGTTATTGAAGAAGATGGAACCAGTGCTTAATTTGTCTTGTCTAAGGTGGAAAAATTGTGCTGTTTAAAAAGATTTTATTCTTTGCCTTTGCATGACTGATAGCTGTGACTTGCCGTTATGCTTTCAGTCAGATACAGATTGTATCCATTAGAAAGGTAAATTTTTGCTATTTATATTGCTTTAAATTTGGAACGTTAAGGCATCCAAAACACTTAGAATTATATCCTCACAAAAGTAATTCTTCTTGCTAGGTTATAAAGAGATAATTATTTGTCTGGTAAGCATTTTTATAAACCCACTTATTTTATATTTAGAAAAATCCTAAATGCGTGATGACTGCTTTGTAGTGAACTTTCATATAATATGAACTAGTTGTGAGATATCATTCTGGTAGCTCAGTTAATAAAACAATTTCAGACTTAAAGAAATTTTCTATGCAAGGTGTATTTCTCAGATGAATATTAGGACTTTGTAGTTTTATTTCCACTAAATAAAATAAAGACCTGTGTTTTTAAACTGTAGGAGAATTTGATAAATCAGCAAGGGTATTTTAGCTAGTAGAATATAAGTGCAACAGAAGAATCAGGTTAGTCTATACAAGGTTCTCAAAATTGTATCAAAATAATATACAGGATTTGCATTGGCAATGGAATAAAAGCAGAAATGGGCATTTTTTTCCCTATAACTGTAATGTTTTTATAACTTTTGTAAATATTACTTTTACTGGCTGTGTTTTTGTAACTTATCCATATGCATGATGGAAACATTTAATTTGTAGCCATCTTTTCCCAGGTAGTAGTATTGATACATAGAGAACTTTATATTCAGATTTGCTCCATAGAGGCATGTAATAAGTATCACACATTATAAGGTTTTTTGTGGTAACCACAATTACAAAGTGGCAAAGTATTTTCTCTGTATTCATTGTATTTTTCTACAGTGAGATATGATCTTGCCAAAAGCCACCAGGCCTCTGTACCCAGTCCCCCCTGTAGTGAGTTGTCTGCACTTGTACTGCCCAGTAGCCAAGTAAGCTACAGCTTTTCCTCTACAACCTTATTTCAGATTTTGGATCATTCTTGTTTACAGCTGAATATATATATATACATAACCTAAGTCAAAAGTGGTGATTAATTTGGATATCTGAAAAACATTGTGGCTAAATGAGGCATGATTAATCTTAACTATGAGTATCTTTTAATCTTAAAAATACCAAGTAAAATACATTTGACGTTTTATCTTGTATTGTTTAACTACTTTACAGTATAAACTATGAACCTTGTTAGGCATGAAATTGATCAAAGGGGAAAGAAGAATTCTGGTAAATGCTTGATATGTTATGTAGAGAAAGCCCATTTTAAAAAGTGGTCCTCAGCCCTGACTGCAGGTAAGAATCAACTTGGGAAGCTTCTGATGCCCAACGCCTTCCTCTTACTCAGGTGAGAACTGGTAGTTTGTTTTTGAAGCCTTCCTGTTGATGCTAATCTGTAGCCTGGCTTGAAATCCATTGCTTTAAACCACCAGAACATCTATCTGGATCCAATGTTACGTTTTTATATCATTGCCTAGCATTCAGTTGTTCTCCGCGTTATTGTTCATTATAAAATATAGAATTCGGGGCTCCACTCTTATTCAAGAAGTCAAAGGGAGTAGGACTTTAAAGTCTATAGTTAGAAAAATACCACAGGTGATTCTATTGTAAGTAATGGAAGAGTTACACTTTTGAAAAATCATTCCGGAGTCTAGAGAGCCTGGTTCTGCCATATGCTAGTTTCTGACCTTGAACAAGTCAACTCTGAGCCTTGGTTACCTTGTTTGTAAATGAAGATAGAAGATAAATACCTACTGTACCTACCTCATAAAGACAAATTAAGATCAGATGAAAAAAAATCACACGAAAGCTCTTTGAAAACTGTAAAGCATTATGAAATAGAAAGAATTATGATACTGTGGATTTAAGAGATTCATTTGAGGACTACTGTAGTACATTCCTCAACATTGTTAAATTCACATCTGCTTTTCTCATTCTTTACAAGAAAAACTATCAAAAATTTAGGTGTTAAAAAAGAATCATCTGGCAGAAAATTTAATTTTTGATAGTAATTTATCATGTTGCATCTTTAAAAATACACATATGTATCTTAATGTGAATTATTATTAATCCTTCTTTATAGCATATATTTGAACATCTGGCCCAAAATGTTCTTCTTTTTGTCCATCTTCATTGCCTTTCTCCGTGGAACTGGAGTCAGCACTTAAGGTGCAGGCAGGGTCTGAATTCTCTCATAACTGGCAAGTAGTAAATCTTTACTCTGAAAGCCAAACTTATAACAATTCATTTATAAATAAATCAAACGTTCATGAAGCTTTTATCTTAAGAATCTCTCCTGAGAACAGCATGAAAATACCAAAACAAACATTCACAAACAAAAATAAGAAGTTAAAATAGAAGATACCAATTTGAGCTCAAAGATGTTGTCACCCATCGCCATCTGCATTATATTATCAGCTGCCAAAATGCTAATTGGTTTCTTGTACAAGTGGGCCAAGTATGTAGACAATTATGAAAATCTTATCTAAGCTTCCAGATTTTTATATATTCATTTATATCTTCTAAATTAATTATTGGCACATATGTGAATGTTATATTGACTTTTCAGTTAATTTCAGTAAGTATCTTTTTTTCACAAAGTATATGTAGGATTGTTGATCCATTATTTTAAAAGACAGTTTTTAGTTTGGGCTGCATTACATATCAATTTAGTTTTCCAACTTAAGAATTTTTTATTTTGAAAAGACAGTTGAAAAACCATAGCAAAATAGCAATTTAAAGTCTCAACTAGCTTAAACTAATTTGAACAAGTCTGGACAGTCTTCCTACCATATGTTTAACTTCCATGTGTGTTTTGATTGGCATATAATAATGTTTAGTGTTTTATTCATTCAATTGACAACTGAGAAAATAATAGTTCTACTAAAATGTTAATATATTATCTAAAGATTTCAAAAGTACTTTGATTTCAGCAATATTATTTTATTCAGTAATTGGGCAAAAGATTGAAGACAAATATTTAAGTTCAAAATACTAATTTGTTTCAAAGTACAGTTGGTCAATAACTCACCTGGCACAGGGCTTATAGTAAGTTTTTCAATAAATATTTAATAAACAACTCATGTCACACAACTTGCTTTTACCCTAGTAGTGGGTCTCACTTCAAAGAAATTTGAAAGATCTAAATTTAAACTGTGTGAAATAAAGCCTCTGCTTTACCAGAATAATGTGTGTCAGGTAATAAGAATTGTAAATTATACCAAATGAAGCTTATTTGTCTTGAGGTAACTGTCTATATCACTATTTTGTAATAATTAAAGAAATATATGTACAAACATGTACCAATCCTTTTAATTAATATTAAAAGATGAACAGTGATTCTTAGAAATATGTAATCAGGCTCCTGTGAATCCTATGCTAAATTAGATCTGTCAGCTGGGCAAATAAATATTCAAACAAACCTTTCTTTTTTTAGCTGCTTCTTAGAGCAGATTTATAACAATTCTAACAATCTCTTTAAATTAGAAAAATTTACTTCATTTTAACCTACCTCATCAAGTTTTTTTGTGATAATACTGGAAATAATGGAAATTGTACTCACCTTAGTTTAGGCTGTATCTCTGCAAAATAAAAGGGACTACTTAATTTTTTTTAAATAAAATAGTTGATCATTTGCTAGGGCTTAGAAATAGTAGTATACCACAATTCCGTTAGGATGATATTTATGTTGCTTTTTGACATGCCAAAGGTACGTTGACATATTCTCATACTTGGATGACTTACATCGTCTAGTGTAATGAAAAGTCCCCTGGGCTTGCCGTTCAGAGACTCGTGATTATGACGTCTACTGGACCAGTAATTTAATTTCTCTTAGTCTCTCTGTCCTGAGTATAAAATGAGGATAAGGTAATTTTTGGCCTTATCCTCTGTGTCACCAGATATTGTCACCAGATGAGAAAGCTTGTTATAATGCTCTGCAAACTATAAATTGTTCTACTGATAATATTTGTTTTTGTTAGAATTTGGGGGTTGTAGAAAAAGAGAATATGGTCTTCCCTAATATTTATTTGTAGCACAAATAATAAAATAGGTAATTAGACCAGTATTCATTTGTTACAATCTTTAAATCAATGATCTGATTAACCTTTAAACATCAGGATTTTTTCCCAAGAGTGACTATGCTCTTAAATTGTATTGGCTCATTAAGACATGTTATACCAGAGTATGCTACAAATTTTATAGGGTTGAATTTGTCGATCACTTCTAACAGAAATTTGGGGGTTTCCATTATATTTTTCTTTTTATATGGAATTCTACAAGTATATTAGCTTGTCTTGACTGAAATTTATAAAAAAAATATATAAAGAGGAATGCAGGCCCTATAACTTTTTTTTCTTTGAGAACTTCTATGTACCTAATTCTCTCCAATACCAGATTTTGAAAAGATACTGTAACGTACTGGTTTTCATCATAGAAGAATTTAAGTCACAACCCCATTGGAATTGTTTATATACATATAATTTTTTTAACCTGTGCAAAGTAAGAATTTTTCTCCATTCATACTCAAACAAGGATAGCATTTTTATACAACCGATTTACAAAGAAACTCATTATTTTAAACTTACTTTAAGCCTTTTTACAACAGATAAAGTGTTTACATTTAATTTTCCTAGTAGCTGTATAATTTTATACATTTTTAAATGTAATTTTGACCTATTTGTATGAAAAAATTATATTGGCATCTCTTCATAATTTAATTTTTTTCTCTTTTTTTGTTCCAATTATATGAATTTTTGGAAGGGAATAAGATTATTCTTCCACCTGGTCTCTTGAATTTGGGGGAGTGTTTTTTTCTAATTTAAATTTTAATTCGATGGTTCTTTAGTAATCAAACTGTTGTTGGATTACAGTTTTCTCTCAGGATCCAAATCTTCTAGGAAAGAAAATGTTAAGGTCTTTTCAGAACCAGCCATTTTTGTAGATGTTCCTTTTTGGTTGATTTATAGAAGTTTTGTATAAGTTAATAAAAATAGTTCTTATTCTGTTATCTCTAAAGAGAAAGCAACATTTTATGGCCATAATGATTAAAAAAGTGAAGTTTTCACTTATATCTTAGTCAAACCCCAAGCCAGTATTTTACTTTCTGTAAGCTGGAGTAGTTCAATCTATTTAGATGTATTGAGGAATAATTTCCTTCGGATTATATTTTGTTTTTTTTTAAATCTCCTGTCTCAGGCAATCATGTTTTTTATTTGGACATTTTCATTGGAACGATTGCATCGCATGTAATTTACTCTCATTTTATTGGTCACTGTCACCAGTTTTTCCTGACTTTTTTACCTTATAATAATTTAAATTTTGACGTTTTGGTATTTCAAATTTTGCTAACTAACATTAATTAGTAAACTTAGTATTTTTAAGATTTTTTTAAGCCTGTCATTTTGTCATATTTTCTGAAGTAGCATGAATTACTTTATTATTACTATTATTGTAGCCTTAAGGTTTTTCTTATGTAAGTCAGCTTGTCTGTATATGCTCACTTGCAATTACTCCAATCTTAGAGTTTAATAATTTTTATTTTCTAAATTGACACGGAATTTTTTTAATGATTACTAAAAATACATTATGATATTTTTTAAGTAACTGGATTTTAAGTCAGGAAACCTGAATTCTTGTCTTGCCTCCCTCTTTTCAATTACCTGTGTAACTTATGGAGAAGGCATTTGACCTCTTGGAGCCTCCTTTATAATCATTATTCTGGCATCACTTCTTTTTATTTTCTCTTTTTTTTTTTTTGAGACAGAGTCTTACTATGTCACCCTCAGTAGAGTGCTCTGGCGTCACAGCTCACAGCAACCTCCAACTCTTGGGCTTAAGCGATTCTCTTGCCTCAACCTCCCAAGTAGCTGGGACTACAGGCACCTGCCACAACACCCAGTTATTTTGTGTGTGTGTTGTTGCAGTAGTTTAGCTGTCCTGGGCCGGGTTCAAACCCACCCCTGTAGGTGTATGTGGCTGGCACCGAAACCACTGTGTTACGGGTGCCAAGCCTCTGGCCTCACTTCTAGTCCTTTTTTTTTGGGGGGGGGGGGGGGAGACAAAAGAGTCTTACTCTGTCACCCCGGCTTAGAGTGCAGCACTGTAATCAGCTCACTGCCACAACTGCCCCTGGGCTCAAGCGATTCTCTTGCCTCAGCCTCCCACGTAGCTGAGACAACAAGGGGCACGACACCACCACCTAGCTAATTCTGTTTTTGGTAGAGGTGGGCTCTTGCTCCTGAGCTCAAGCAATCTTCCTACCTCAGCCTTCCAGAGTGCTAGGATAGAGGGGTGAGCCACCAAGCCCAGCCTCACTTTTATTCCTGTTATTCCTCCCATAAACTCTATTTACTAGATCAACTTGTATGATAAATGCAATTTATACTTTTTTAAAAAATTCTGTCAGGGCGGCACCTGTGGCTCAGTGGCTAAGGGCTCTGGCCCCATATATTGAGGGTGGCTGGTTCAAACCTGGCCCCAGCTAAACTGCAACCAAAAAAAAAAAAAAAAAATTCTGTCAAAGTCTAATATACATTTCAATTACACTAAAAAATGTTTAGAAGCTCTAAGCATACTTTGCTTTAAGCTTACACATTTTAAACAAGAGAGCAAGGCACATTATGTTTTTTATTCTGTGTGGTTAATGTACAAAATATCCCCACTCCCTTTGAGAAAGAGTATCATATCTAAAAGACACTTTGATGAAGACTGAATATTAAAACATTATGATACCATGCAAGTGGATTGAATAGAAGGGAACACAAATACATATTCTCCAAATTTCAACAGTCTAAGAATATCACAGGCCTGATAATATGAAGAAAAACATTTGGATTTACTTTTTTTTTTGGCCAGGGTAGGGTTTGAACCCACCACCTCCAGCATATGGGGTCAGTACCCTACTCCCTTGAGCCACAGGCGCCGTCCTGTGGCTCTACTTTTAAATTCAAAATTCTTCTGGTTGTTCTCCATAGGGAAGCCTTAAAGGTGAAAAGGTAATCAGGTTACTACTAATGGAAATGTGTCTGGAATAGTCTCAATGTCCCTGCTCCTGCTGAGAGAATGGATTACTGCAGTTCAGGCCTGGTGCATCAAGACGTGGCGTGATGTGCACTTGTAGTGCCAGCTGCTAGGCAGGCCGAGGTGGGAGAATCGCTTGAGTCTAGGAGTTTGAGGCTGCAGTGAGCTGTGATCTCACCTCTGTGCCCCAGCCTGGATGACAAAGCGAGACTCTGGCTCTAAAAAAAAATTATTATTCTTAAACTGCAGTTTAAATTGTTTTTTTGTTGTTTTGTGCAGTTTTTTTGGCCGGGTCTGGGTTTGAACCCACCCCCTCCGGTATATGGGGCCAGTGTCCTACTCCTTGAGCCACAGGAGCCACCCCATTTTAAGTTTTTTATTCTTAAAAACCTTTTTTTTTTTTTTTTTTTGAGACAGAGTCTCACTTTCTTGCCCCCAGTAGAGTGCTGTGACATCATAGCTCATAGAAACCTCAAATTCCTGGGCTCAAGTGATTCTCTTGCCTCAGCCTCCCAAGTAGGCAGGACTACAGGTGCCCGACACAACACCAAGCTATTTTTTAGAGACGGGGTCTCGCTCTTGCTCAGGCTGGTCTTGCACTCGTGAGCTTAAGCAATCCACCCACCTTGGCCTCCCAGAGTGCTGGGATGACAGGTGTGAGCCATGGCACTGACCTGCATTCTTAAAATCTTTGAATAAAAATGGTTACCAGATTGCCAGGGACAAAAGACTCTCCTGCTTTAAAAATTGTTGAAGATAATTGTGGGGTTTATTTTTAATTTTTTTCTATTTCCATAAAAGTTTCTCAATTACCATGTGATACAATATAGAGATTCTGTTAGTTCCATTTCTCAGCAGGTTTATTTTCTAGATTAACCCTGAGAACCAGGCCAGGGAGGTTCTTGTTACTTTTAAAGATCATTGTCTTTGCTCTAATTATCTACATTAGCTCATATCAGTCTCTTGAACACTTTGGACCATTGATTTCTAGTCTTGGGCTTGGGATCTGATGAGTAGAAAAGTATAGTGGAAAGTTAATATAGGAAGGTGTTCTGGCTTCTGATGGGATTTCTTTAGCTATACTTGATTCTTTGTCTTATGTCATTTCACTAGATCACGTAACTCTCTGGCTTCCAGAAATTAAGTTAGATTCTCAGCCTTTCTCATTCAGAGATGACTATGTGATAATGTCATTTTGATTGCCTATAGAAACAACAACAAAAATGTATTGTCGGTTCTCTGGCTCTGCAAGTCTTTGTTATCACATTTGTTAAATCTAAATTTCCTAGGTTTTGAAAATGGGATATTCTGTAAGATAAACTGAATAATCCTAGCAGGGGTCCTCAAACTGCGGCCCGCGGGCCACATGAGGCAGTGTGATTATATTTGTTCCTGTTTTGTTTTTTTACTTCAAAATAAGATATGTGCAGTGTGCACAGGAATTTGTTCATAATTTTTTTTTTAAGCTATAGTCCGGCCCTCCAACAGTCTGAGGGACAGTGAACTGGCCCCCTGTTTAAAAAGTTTGAGGACCCCTGTTAGAGTGATTTATATTTATCCAGCTACCATTTTCCTGTTTCTCTATTCCTCCCATCCTCAGTTTTGAAAGGAAGTTTACAAATAAAAACATGAAACAAGATGAAGTAAAAGCACTATTTGGGGTTAAGGAGAATAGACACAATTATAACCTTGAATCAAACTGTCCCAAAGTAATGCATGTCACCAAAACATTTATTTCTACCCCTGCAACATACTGAAATTAAAAAAAAAAAAAAATAGGAGATTGGAAATTTACAAGTCTTCTCTAAGTTTGGCTCAGATAATTTTTCCCTGAACTAATCTTGCATAAACAATTAATGAGAAATAATTCTATATATCCTAGACAAGATCAACATGGTAATTCTTTACATTGAGCTGAGGTAAATGTGTACTTTAAAATAATGTATTTTCTTTTTACATGCACTTAAAATTTTAAAAATCATAAACAGGACTCTCCAAAATGAAAATATTAATGTAGGGCGGTGCCTGTGGCTCAAAGGAATGGGGCGCTGGCCCCATATGCCAGAGGTGGCAAGTTCAAACCCAGCCTCAGCCAGAAACTGCAAAAAAAAAATTAATGTAGAAGTTCTTTTGTTACCAGGTGCTACGTCTACCTTTGCTGGGAGTTACCAGCCTACACCTGAATTTTTTTATCATTCATATTTTATAATACTTCCCTAGAATCACCCCCTCTCACATCTTTAATGCCATCTTAAACAACTTTTCTGTTTTTGTTTTCAAATGCCATATTTTGTTTTTTAGTTTTGTTGTCTCATTGCAGTTTACAAGTATTGCATATATGAAGGAGTGATCGTATTTTAGACATTTAGGCTTTTTTTTTTTTTTTTTTTTTTTCTTTTTTTTTGAGACAGAGCCTCAAGCTGTCGCCCTGGGTAGAGTGCTGTGGCATCACAATTCACCGCAACCTCCACCTCTTGGGCTTATGCTATTCTCTTGCCTCAGCCTCCCGAGTAGCTGGGACTACAGGCGCCTGCCCCAACGCCCAGCTGTTTTTTGGTTGTGGTTGTCATTGTTGTTTGGCAGGCCCAGGCTGGATTCTAACCTCCCAGCTCCGGTGTATGTGGCTGGCACTTCAGCCATTTGCCCTATAGGCGCTGAGCCTAGACATTTACTTTGGCATCATAAAGGTATCAGTACCACTATCGCTTTCCCCTAGCCCCATAAGGAAAAGTTTGTCACAACTCAGTAGCTATTAAATTGTCTTATTTTGTTATTTAAAAGAAACAGTGAAAGCTTTTCAAAATTTAAAATTTTAAAGTAAAATATTTTTCTGTATTTTTAATCTGATAGTGAATTTGGGTGATTATACGTCTGTGATTAATGGTAATTATTAGTTATTTCTGCAATATGTGATAAAGCGCATATTTAATATGACTGTTCAAGACTTTTTTATTTTGTTTTCTTAGCTTTGTACAGTGTTGTGTATGTTAGATTATTGTGATCATACCTCAGCAGAAAAATGGTCCTACAGATCAGCCGTTCGGAGAATCAGCCCCAGGAGGTTCTTGCAACATGGTCAGAGACGACTAATACAGTATTATCCAGAACTATGTGAAATTGCTGGGGGTTTTGGTCAAAAATGATCACACGTTAGCAATTTCATAATATATACTCAAGAAACAACCAAAAGATCTTCTAGAACAGGCATATTAACTTCTATGCCAAGTCTTCTCATCCCACTATCAGGCTTTATGAAGGAGACTATAGACAATCTCAAGTCTCTTTTGTTTTGTTATTAGATTCCCCAGTTTTCAAAGATATTTTATCAAAATAACTCCCTAATAGAGTTAGTTCTCAAATATCTTTTGAGAACTAAATACATATATTCCATAAGCCTTTCATTAAATCTGTGTAGTTTTTAAGTTTTTATAACCTGAGATATTGTTATATATCAAAGGATTAATCCGTAAATATTACTTAGAGGCAAAATAATTTTTTCCCTTCACATTTAATGTGGAATTGAATTTTGCTAAATGCAGAATTGTATCCTCTTGGTAGGTATTCTAAAGTAATAAATGCTTCTATGTAACATAATCAACAAATTTGTTGCCATAAAATTCCATTTAAAGATTTTCTTTTATACCTGTATGCATATAAAAACACAGGTAAAAATATGAAGCTCCTATGCAGGAAATTTCCAACTTTACAGTCATAAGATTGTAAATTGGGTTGCTCCAAAATCAGACATCTTATATAAATAATAATGTTGTGAATAATAAGGGTAACAGGTTAGCCAGTAAAAGCTCATGTCATATGCTATTAAATTACTCTGGGTGTCTTAGTTTTGGATAAATGTTTGTAATGGAGAAAGTTTAATCTCAGTAATTGCTTGGTACACTTCTAGGTAGTATGCTCATGACACCCTAAGCCTTGCCCACATACCGTATATACTCGAGTATAAGCCGAGTTTTTTCCGGCACAAAATACTTATACTCGAGTATATACGGTATGTACCATTTCCATGTGACCGGTTCCTCAAATGCTGCATCCCCCAAACCATCCTGCCCGCCGTCAATCCCCAGTCATCAGAAGGAAATTCATATTAAGAATGTTAGTGACCCTTTTTATCTCAAAGAGAAGTCAGCATTAAAACCAACACGTTATTAGCACAAATTAGTTTCAATGAGTAGAATATTAAGTTTTAAAACAAAAGCGAAAGTTATTTACCGTATATACTCGAGTATAAGCCGAGTTTTTTTGGCACAAAATTTGTGCCGAAAAACCTGAACTTGGCACAAATTTTGTGCAGGAAAAACTCGGCTTATATTCGAGTATATACGGTAATTAGTGTTGGGAGACTATTTTGAGTCAAGAGAGGCCATAAGTGACATGACTTGGAAATATGCCCGCTTGCTTTCTCCCAATCCAGGTGATGTCTGAAAGTGCTATTTTCAGTGACCTTGAGGAGGGGATCTAGTCATTTAAATTTATGGGTCTTATGAAGTCAAGGCCTGCTGATCTGTTTTTCTCTTTCAATTCAAGGACAATGTCTGGACGGTCCTAGACTTTCAACCCCGTCCTACCTGACAACACAGCTTGGTCTGTCTTCCAGCTCTGCTTGTCAACACTAAATTTACAGATGAGCACTGTCAATGCTTGTTTTAAAAAAAGTCTTTCCCCTTTTTACTGTCATAGACAATTTTTCAGGAGATACAAAAGTAGAAATATTCCTTTCTTTTTTTGTCTTTTTTTTTTGAGACAGAGTCTCACTATGTCGCCCTTAGTAGAGTACAATGGTGTCACAGCTCACAGCAACCTCAAACACTTGGGCTTAAGCTTTTCTCTTGCCTCAGTCTCCCATAGCTGGGACTACAGATGCCTGCCACAATGCCCGGCTATTTTTTTGTTGCATTGTCATTGTTGGTTAGCTGGCCTGGGCCAGGTTCAAACCCGCCAGCCTCGGTGCATGTGGCCAGCGCTGTAACCACTATGCTACGGGGCACTGAACCCCTTTTTCATTATTTTAAAAATTATTTTTAAATAGCTAGCACTTAGCAATTTAGTTTTTCAAACCCTATTCTTAATTCCTGAGGTGATTCTAAATTGATTCTAAAAATTTGATTTTTATCATATAAATGCCTAGATAGTGGTTTGTATTTTGTGGCATTCGTTTGTCATGTCTGTTTTTGATGTGTTCATTTAAATTGTTCATTTCTAAATGTGTGGAAAATTCTATTGTTGGGATATGTACAGGGCAAGTGCGCCTGGTCGGAGCACACACTGCTCCGTCACACCAGCGGGATGTGCTTTGCACCTGCTCGCTGAGATTTATTTTGCTTACAGTAGACTGATGTCAGTTTTTGTAAATGGTTTTTCTTAGCACTTTAACTGTGAGTGTACAAACTGATTTTAAATGTAGTGGTTGTATATTTTGGTCATAAATCAGAAATTTTTAATAAAATTAAATGATTTGTTCTCTTTTCTCTTATGAGTACCTGATTGAATGTAATTTTCTACATCATTTTCCAGGCCCTTTATCTAAACAGCCTATTTCACATATTATACTGCTATTTTTTATTTAAGTTTCATGTTTTACATTCTTTTTTTTTTTTTTTTTTTTTTGTAGAGACAGAGTCTCACTTTACCACCCTCGGTGGAGTGCCGTGAAGTCACAGGACCCACGGCAACCTCCAGCTCTTGGGCTTCTGCGATTCTTCTGCCTCAGCCTCCCGAGCAGCTGGGACTA
>CAUYPK010161125.1:0-22698 GCA_963574355.1 Loris lydekkerianus | reverse complement strand
ACAGGAAGTGAAGACCCATGTGATCAGATTCCACTGCAGGAAAAAAGAAGGCACGTATGCCTTTTTTCTTCCGAATCTAATGCGAGTTCAGCCATACAAGCATATGGCTGAACTTGCACTGCTCAGAGATCGCAACAGTGTGAACCAGGGCTTACACAGCACACAACATACACAACTGAATAGCAATCAGAATATAAATGCACTTACTGTCAATTAAATTGGGTTTCCTACTCCTCAGCTGTCTGCAGAGCTGGATTAAGTTTCCATGGGGCCCTAGGCAGATTACCAGTTTGGGGCTCCCATGCCATAACACTGAGTACTGACCATTTGCATTAACACTGACCGCTGACCATTAGCGATAACACTGACTGCTGACAATTTGCATTAACACTGAGCACTTGTAATTATCATTACCACTGAGCAGTGACTATTTGCATTACCTCTGAGCCACGTGCCAGGCAAGGTACCCAATGCCTTGTGCTTGTGGTGTCAACCCCCAAGTGCCCCACCCAGGGGTGGAAGTGGACACCTATAGTCTCAGCTACTTGGGAGGCTGAGGCAGGAGGATTGTTCGAACCCAGGAGTTTCAGGTAACTGTGAACTAGCCTGAAGCCATGGAACTCTAGCCTGGGCAACAGAGTGAGACTTTGTCTCAAAAAAAAAAAATGTTTCAAGACATTCTAGACACTGCCAATTAACATAAGGGAATTGTAACACAGGCTTAGACACTTGACAGGTAGGTCTAAGACTTTCCACAGGAGCCCCTTGTGCAACACAGTTTTGCTTAAACTTCAGCCTGCAATCAGCTAGTGAGGACACTAGCCTTCACTTCTCCCCTGACCTCACGACTGAGTCTCTGGGGACGTCTTCAACTTCTCATCTAAGAGTTCAGGCTCTACTGGAGGGGAAGGAGTTGCCCACTCACATCAGGGTAGGGCCTCTTCCAGCAGCCTCATTTCACATTCCAGGACCCACCTGATCCCAGAGTGATTAACAGCAGAGCATAGATGTCCCAGCCCTGACCAGCACAGCTAACTGAGCCCCAGCTGGGCAAATGGTTTCTCAAAAGGCCCAGGTGATTTGGCATTTGAGGATCATAGTTCAGCACCAGGTCAGGCACAGAAAACCCAATCTAGGTTATTGTTTAGAATCTCCTCTAATGGGCGGCGCCTGTGGCTCAGTGAGTAGGGCACCCGCCCCATATACCAAGGGCGGCAGGTTCAAACGCAGCCCCAGCCAAACTGCAACCTCCCCACCCCACCCCACCCCCCAAAAAATAGTTGGGCATTATGGCAGCCGCCTATAGTCCCAGCTACTTGGGAGGCTGAGGCAAGAGAATCACCTAAGCCCAAGAGCTGGAGGTTGCTGTGAGGTGAAGCCACAGCACTCTATGGTTGGCAACAGTGAGACTATGTCTCTAAAAAAATAATAAAAATAGAATCTCCTTTAATTCAAACCTTCCAGCTATTTTAAGGGTCTTATGCCCTCATCTCTACTGAGTAATCATTTGCACAGTAATTCCTGTGCATACATTTATCAAAAATAAGAAATAATATATTGTCTATACCTTATACATAGTTTAGCTCCATGGCTCATGTATATTAAACTCCTTCACTCTAGAACAGTGGTTCTCAACCTTCCTGAGGACACGGTGTATTTTTATTGTTACAAAGGGGTCGCGACCCCCAGGTTGAGAACCCTGCTCTAGAAGAAGGTGTAGTAGGCGGTCTCTGAAGACAGCGCCGCCGATTGAACAACGCCTCCCGGTGCTAAATGCTTACATAGCCTCCCACAGAATCTGGGCTAACCCCATGCCTCACTTACCCAATAGAATATGACAAAAAGGCATTCATTGTACTAATTCTAGCTCTAAGCCTAAAGAAGTTTTCCACTTTTGTAGGGTGGTGTCATCACAGCTCACAGCAACCTCAAACTCCTGGGCTCAAGAGATCCTCCTCTCTCAGCCTTTGGAGTCTCTGGAGTGACTGAACAATAGCACCCGTCACATCCAGCTAATTTTTTCTATTTTTAGTAGAGACAGGGTCTTGCTCTTGCTCAGACTAGTCTTTTACTCCTGATACCAAACAATCCTCCCACCTCAGCCTCCCAGAGTACTAGGATTACTCGTGTGAGCCACCATGCTTGGCCTGGCTTCCATTTTTGAACTCTTAGGAGTCCTAAACTGATAGGAAAAAAGTCAGGCTACCCCTAGCAAAGAGACTATAGAGAGGGCAAGGACACAGAGAGAGCTCCCAGCCTTGCAGCAATCCCGACCAAGGCTCCATACACGTGAACTAATACCACCTTCAAGGTCCTAGCCAGGCTACCATCTGGCTGCAGCCACTGTGTCTTTATTCTGTAACTATACATAGTGGCAACAGAGTATGTTGTCCCATATGAAATCCGCAGGAAAAAAAGGCTAGTCTACCCTGCAGGCGAACTTTCTACCTCTCATTTCTTATCTGTTTAAAGTTGTAAAATTATACTTTCTCCCTTTTGGTACTTCCAATAAGTTAGGACTAGTTTATAATGAAGGTTCAAGTCAAAGTACCATCACTTTTCTAATACCCTTAGCACTCTGGGTGTTCAAAGACTTCTCAGGAGAGTTTAGTCCTGAAATTAGGGCAACAGGAGACCTATTTCCTCCTTCCATGTACAACTCCCAGGGTCATGGCCTTTTCCATTACAGAAAGCCAGTTACTTAAAGTAAACAACCTAGTTAGGAAAGAGCATGCATTGCATTCATAGTTTTGCTAATATCAAAAAAGAAAGAATGAAAAGAAAGCCCACACAGAGAGATACACAGTTTATTAAGCTACAGATGCGAGTATGGAATAGATGTAAAGATAGTAAAATGAAATTCATTCTACACCACGATTTAAATTAAAATTGTATTCTAAACTGACATGGCATTTGGAAAAAAGGAAGACTAGATCGACTGCTGCCTAAGGGAAATAATCACTGGGTCCATAGTTACATCGTGTGGCCTTTGTGTCTAAAATGCATTCTTGCAAAATAGAGCAAAATGATAGTATTTCCTCTCCACTTACCCCCAAAACACATGCATGTCCCATTCCTAATTACCCAAAAGCAACAGCAAGGGTATATCATCTGTCGCTGACAAATTGTCTTCTGCCAATTAGCTGATTGTTTTCATCCCTGGGCCTACTGGTCTTCATAATGGCTTTCTACTTCTGGCCCACAGTTCACAAGGCCTACAGGAGGAAAATGTATATCTGCTCATTCAATCCTCGAGTCCTTCAACAAATATTCAACAAGAATCTCCTCTACAACAGATAATCTTCAAAATACTGAAAACAGAGTAAAAACTCAATTCCAGCTGTCCGACCACTGCTGCGATAATTATAGAGCGTTTTGTAAGTTACAAGGTGTATGCACACACGTTATCTCCTCTGACGTACTATTGGTCACCAAACACTTAAAACTCCCAAAGAAGATAAAGCTATTTCTGCCCATCTTCCTGTAGGTTGATAGGATTTATTTTCATGACTTCAGCACCGTTTAATGGTGGCTTTTATGGCCTCAGATTGTCTCAAATGGAAAGAATGATAGTGACAAAAAAATTTGAAAAGGAATGATAGTGACATCACCGCAAAGAGGGAGGCCTATTAGAAGTTTCTCATCAATAAGGCATAAATGCAGGTGATGAGGCCATCGCAGAAACACCGCTTATAAATAATACAGTGCCCTTGAGAATGAAGTGCACCTCTCAATAATAGAGATGATGCAAGCTGACACAGATAAGTGATGACTAGAGAATTAGGGCAAGGGCTTTATAAATACCTACTTAGGTCATATTAAATGGGTGCAATATAAGGGGAAAAACCCTATACTTATATGGGTCCCTTTGTAGTTCCTGAATACTTCTCAGAAGGTTCATTACAAAGTGGTCAGTTTCATACTCCATAGGACGAGGTGCAAATTTCCTTAGGTAGACCTACTAAATTATTGAATTAGCCCAGGCGAATGATAATACTAAGTCTTTTATTAGTACCAAGAAAGGTATTTTGAATACACGGCAATATTTTCTAAAAATAGATGAGTTCTAGAAGCACCAGTGCTAAAAAAAAAAAAAACGAAACAAAGAAAAACAAATAATATTGAAAGGGTGATATGAGTTTTGCAAATTTAAAATGTGGGCATTTTTGTGGACGTTGACATTATATTTGCTGAAATGTTGTTTATTTTCGAATGTGAAAAATAACATGAGGACATGTGCTCTGGGGAGCCACGTGGTGGTGGTCATTTGAAACGCCTTACTCAAAGGCTGGATCTAGGGGCCGAGACATTTAAGATCTACTTTTGTTTTTCAGTCCAGAGTGGGGTTAATAACTGCGGAGAGCTGTTCATTTTAGAGATGATGGAAAAATGGTGCAAAAGAAAATAAGAATGCCCTGTTTCCCTCTGACTTCAAAGAACCCCATAGACATAACTTCATCCATCTAAGAAAACAGTTCTGGCAATTATATCATACGTATTATATGTAATTATATTGTTATATGTAATATACTAATTTCTTAGCTGCCTGTTTTATGGGAAGAGAGTTCAGGCCTTGGGAGAAGAATTGTGCAAAAGTGGAGAAGCCAGAAAGAGACTCTTAGATCTTGTAGCTCTTTGGCTTAGATTATGGCCTTGTAACTTGAGACACATTTTCCTACCGGTCTAACTAGTTCAGTGTTTGTGAGCTCTGTCGTGGAAACGCATCTCTTTTTTGTCTTTCCTGGTTCTCATGCCATGACTCACTCTCAATTCTCTTTCTACCTCACTGGTCTTTTTTCAGTCCTAATCTTGCAGCTGTTGGTCCCTCCCTGGTCCTTTTTTGCTCTCCTGATACTATTCATTTCCCCTGGGTAAATTTTCCCTTGCTGTGTCTTCACCCACTAATCATATGCAGATGAGTTTCAACTCTTAATCTCTAAGAATTCCAAACCTACATTTCCATCTGCCTACTGGGTGTTTCCAAATAGTTGTTCCCTAAGTGTGTACCTTGAGTTCAGCATGTCGAAGGATGAGCTCCTCATCTTCCTCTGAAGATCTGTTCTTCATCTTGCCCCTACCTCAATGGTTGCACCCATTTACACAAATGTTCAGACTAGAAAACTGAGAATCAGCCAACATTCCTTTCTCTCCCTCAGACCTTATACCCAGGCAATCAAATCCCGGCCATAAGTCCTAGAAATCCTTCTCAGATCTACATTTGGTTTTCTATTCTTACCAATGTTACCATATTTTATTCAAATTTTAATCACTTCTCTCGTGGAAAAAACACCAGCTTCTTTTACTGGTCTCCCAGACTTCAGACGTAGCTCCTGGCCACCCACTCACCCACCACAATGCCCCTCACCAGCATGCATGGCCTCGCTGTCAGGACTGAAAAAGCAACTTGAGGGTGAAGAGAGGAGAGGCAAGAGCTTAACTGAACAAGAAAGCCCTGCTAGGGCTCGGCACCTGTAGCTCAGTGGCTAGGGCGCCAGACACATACACTGGAGCTGGTGGGTTTGAATCCAGCCTGGGCCTGCCAAACAACAATGACAACTACAACCAAAAAATAGCGGGTGTTGTGGCAGGCACCTGTAGTCCCAGCTACTTGGGAGGCTGAGGCAAGAGAATTGCTTAAGCCCAGGAGTTGGAGGTTGCTGTGAGCTGTGACACCATGGTACTCGACCCAGAACGACATAGTGACATAGTGAGACTGTCTCAAAAAAAAAAAAAAAAAAAAAAGGAAAGAAAAGAAAAGAAAGAAAGCCCTATTGGCAAAAATTAGAAAAGTTTTGTGTCTTGCGTAACCAAGTATGAGTACTGAAATTCGTTCAGGCTATCCTAGTTTACCTGTTCACGTGACTATCTACCCAATACAGCATAAACTCCTCAGGAGGGACCACATCTTTTCACCTCTGACTCCCCTGTGGAGTCTCAATATATGTTCACTGGATTCATCCACTTGACGCCCATCCAAGCACAATGATGTATCCAATGTTAACAAACACTGTAGGTGTTTACCCAGGGCTTCGTACGTGTTTTGGACAGAGAAAAGGACACAGTGAAGGCAGCTTGTGGAAAATCCTGGTAGACATTTTTGCTACTGGAAATTGTGAGGTTATAAGGCCACGGAGAACTTTTTTCAGGGCTGAGGAATCGTGGAAGATCCAACTCAAAACAAATCCAGGCATTTTTTGCCCCAAAGCCAGTTTTAGTGTAGGTGGACTTCACCATGGCCTCCATGGAGTGATTTCAGAAACCCAACCAGCTCCCTGCAAATGCCCTCCTTCTGCTGCGGCTGGGTCATCCCTGGTAGTGCACTGTCAAGACTCTCTCCAGTTCTCTGATCTTAGATTTTATTCCTTGGTGAAATGGAGACACAATTGAGAAAATTGAGTTTCTATCAGCCTCTTTTGTTTGTTTCGGACAAGGTCTCACTCTGTTGCTCTGACTAGAGTGCAGTGACGTCATCATAGCTCACTGCAACTCCAACTCCTGGACTCAAGTGATCCTCCTGCCTCAGCCTCCTGAGTAGCTGGGACTACAGATGCATATTACCATGGCTGGCTAATTTTTTCTATTTTTGGTAGAGATGGGTTTTGTTCTTGCTCGGGCTGGCTTCAAACTCCTGACCTCAAGCGATTCTCCCACTTTGGCCTCCCAAAGTGGTAGGATTACAGGTGTGAGCTACCATTCCTGGCCTCTATCAGCCTTGTGTCTCTTGGGCTGACAAAAAGGGGTGAGTAATTCTTAAAATAAGAGATAGTTGGCTTGGCTTCCGTAGTTCAGTGAGCAGGGCTCCAGCTACATACACTGAAGCTGGCGGGTTCGAGCCCAGCTCGGGCCAGCTAAAACAATGACAACTACAACCAAAAAATAGCTGGGCGTTGTGGTGGGTGCCTGTAGTCCCAGCTACTTGGGGGCTGAGGCAAGAGAATCACTTAAGCCCAACAGTCTAAGGTTGCTGTAGCTATGACACCAAGGCCCTCTACCCTGGGCGACATAGTGAGACTAAAAAAGAGAGATAGTTGGATGGAGAGGTAGAGACTAGCAGATACCTGGAAGATGGGAAAGGAGCTTCCCAAGTAGAGAAAAGACAGAACAGAGAAGCCCGGGGTACAGATTATTTGTGGACTTGGCTTAGATTGCATATGCAAGAACAGGATCTGGATCTGGGTGGACTGGAGAAAGAGAGCAGAGATGTTTCCCCTTCCCTGCTCCCTCGCATTGGTCACTGGCCCCTTGGCAGTCGTCTTGGGCTGTGTAGCACCAGTTTTCTATCTTGGATGAATTGGTGTTTTTCTAAGAAGGAAGACACCTGAGCTGGACCACAGCAAAAGGAAACCCCAGGGCAGACACCCACTCACCAAATTGCTTCCTGGGCTTGTGATCCCGAGATCTTGCAATTATTAGACTATAATTCATACAAGTTGACTTGAAGAAATTAGACACACAAACCCAATTTTCAGGAGCAATGAGCTAAGATAAATTTGTTTGAGCCCAGTAGATTGTGTGGGGGCAAGCATCTTAGAGGTTTGGGTTTTCTGATGAGAAGGCGCTGCTGAATTACATTCCATTACAGCAGGGAGTAGCTCTCATTCCCCAAAGTGAGATAACAGTGACAGATCTGGCAAAGCTATGATAGGCAGAATCTGAAGGTATGTCTGCGAATTTTATAAAAATATTGACTGCTGAGCAGCCCATTCTTCTCATTTACTTGGGTCTTCTCAAGCAGCCTGAAGAGGATCTGTTCTTTCAAAGTTTATCCCCACTGTACTTCTTTTCAAGATATTAAGTGACATACTTGCTTAACTTAAAAAAAAGTATAGCCATTGTATTAGTCAATTCAAGCTGCTATCACAAACCATAAATAGAGCAGCTTATAAGCAACAAAAATTTATTTCTCATAGTTAATGGAGGCTGAGAATTCCAAGTTGAAGGTGCCAACAGGTGTGTGCTGAGGGCTGCCCTCTGGTTCATAGACGGCAGTAGCTGGGGCATTCTTGACATGTCCGCACGTGGTAGAAGGGCTAGCTAGCTCTGTGCGATCTCTTTTATGAGGGCACTAATTTCATTTGTGAGAGCTCTGCCCTCATGCTCCAATCATCTACTAAAGGCCCCACCTCCTAATAATACTATCACTTGGGGGGTGGTTAGGATTTCAACATATGAATTTCAAAAACACACAAACATTCAAACCATAGCAATTGCTGATTGTACCTTAGGGGTCTTTGGAAACTTAGACCACAAAATGGAATAAAGTCAGGAAGAGATTTAAGAGATGGGCCAAGGCAGAGGCTCATGCCTATAATCCCAGCACTCTGTGAAGCAGAGGTGGGTGGACTGCTTGAGCTCAGGAGTTTGAGACCAGCCTGAGCTAGAGCAAGACCCTGTCCCTACTAAAAAAAATAAAAATTTAAAATTTAAAAAAATTTAAAATTAGAAATTTTAGCAGGTGTTGAAGTGGGTACCTGCATAGTCCCAGCTACTCTGGAGGCTGAGGCAGGAGGATCACTTGAATGGAGGAATTTGAGGTTGGTGTGAGCGAGGCTGATGCTAACCTTGACAACAAAGTGAGAGAAGTGGAGGAGGAGGAGGTGGAGGAGGAAGAGGAAGAGGAAGAAGAAGAAGAAGAAGAAGAAAGTTGTTGTTCATTCTGTATCCTATTAATAAACTAAAATAAAGAGAAGAAACTTCTGGTAAAAATTTTTTAAAAAAGGAGAAGAAAGGAAGGAAGGAAGGAAGGACAGAATGAAGGAAGGAAGGAAGGAAGGAAGGAAGGAAGGAAGGAAGGACGGAAGGATGGAATGAAAGAAGGAAGGAAGGAAGGAAGGAATGAATGAAGGAAGGAAGGAAGGAATGAAAGAAGGAAGGAAGGAAGGAAGGAAGGTAGGAAGGAATGAAGGAAGGAAGGAAGGAATGAAAGAAGGAAGGAAGGAAGGAAGGTAGGAAGGAATGAAGGAAGGAAGGAAGGAATGAAGGAAGGAAGGAAGGAAGGAAGGTAGGAAGAAATGAAGGAAGGAAGGAAGGACGGAATGAAAGAAGGAAGGAAGGAAGGAAGGAAGGAAGGAAGGAAGGATTTAAGAGACGGAACCTCTTACTTCCTGCTGCTTCTTCCTCTTTCATCTTCACCCTTCCTGCCAGAAGCCACCCCCTCCTCCCCACTTCTCGCAGTGGCCTGGTGAAATGAGCTCTGTGCCAAGAACCAAAGAAATGCTTGTTGATTTGAGTTTCATCTCTGTGTAGGGTTAGCAGGATTTTAAAGTTGGAGCTTGAAAAGCAGAAGGCACATGTGCCCCTGGGGTTTCCTTTCCAGCTGTCATAGGGGGAGAAACTGGGCTGCTGTGGAATGTCCCTTCACTGCACTCAAGGGACACAAGTATAGGCGCAAGAATAAATAGGTGTGCAAGAATAAATCCAATAACGTCTAGACCAAAAAATAGAATAGAGGTCAAGTCATTCGCAATGCTGGGACTGGTGCCTTAGAATCAAGAGAAGAAACAATGTTGGCAGTTGGCTGGGGACTGTGATCTTTGTGTGTCAACCTGTGTGTTTAACACATGAGTTTTTCTTGTTTTGTTGTTGGTTAGTACCTGGAAATGTTTACCCGTTTCCTTATTCACTTAAGCGATAACTTTTACAAAGTAGTCACCAAAAAGTTCTTGTTATCTTCAAATTTGGATTTCATGTACAAATATTGTAATTTAAACAACATGCTGAGACCATTTTTCAAGTGAAGTGCGGCAAATTGCCCTGGGAAGGAAGACAGAAAGGAAGTGAAGTGTGAGGGGTGAACCCCAACCTCCCACCTTCCCTGGCAGCCCATGCTCACAACTTACCCATCCATCCCATGCCAGCCCCTTCCCTATATCTTCTCTTGTTTCAAAAATTACCCTGAGAGCATCTGGTCAAGTTCCCTCCAGGGTGAAAGCACATTTGAAGTGCAGGACTGTCCCTAGTGGTCACTCCTTACATTCTCTGCTCCTTAGGAAATGAATGGAGGTGGGGTTGGTTGGGGAGTTGGGCTGAGCTGGCACCTTTTCTCAGGCCTCCCTATTCCTTACCTCTACTCCTACCCAGAGACACTGGAGACCTTAAAACAAATCTCTGCCAGCCCCCCCCATTCCTACAGGTGACAGAATGCTGGATGTCTACCCATTACTATTTCCCCCTTATGGACCAAATGTTTATGCTTCCCCCCAATTCATATATTGAAATCCTAACTCCCAAAGTGATAGCATTTGGAGGTGAGGCTTGGGAAGTAATTAGGGTTAGATGAGGTCCTGAGGGTGGAACTCTTGTAATGGGATTAGTGCCCTTATAGAAAAAGGAGGAGCCAGGACAAGGTGGCTCCCAACACTTTGGGAGGTCAAAGAAGGAGGCTCACTTGAGGCTAGGAATTCAAGACCTGGGAAACACAGAAAGACCCTGCCTCTAAATAAAAAATAATAATTAAAAGTATGGAGAATCCTCCAGGAACTCAAAATAGACCTTCCATTTGACTCCACAATCCCATTACTAGATATCAACCCAGAAGAAAAAAAAAAAATCATTTTATCATAAGGACATTTGCACTAGATTATCACAGCTCGATTTACAATTGCCAAAATGTAATCCAATTCCCCTCAACCCATGACTAGGTTAATAACCTGCAGTATACAAAGAAAGATGAAGACTTTACATCTTTTGTATTAACCTGCACGGAGTTGAAAACCATTCTCTTCAGTAAAGTATCATAAGAATAGAAAAGCAAGCATCCAATGTTCTCGATGCTAATTTGATGCCAGTAGATGAACTAATATACAAGAGAAAAAATTCAATTCAACTTGGTGGGGGGGAGGGAAGAGGGAGGATAATTGATGTGCTCCCCCTTACTGGGCACGAGGTAAGGGCATGTGGCACACCTCCTGGGTGAGGGGCACAACTACAACAGGGACCTTACCTGACAAATGCAAGCCTTGCAACCTCATATTAAGCTGAAAAAAAAAAAAAAAATTGCCCAGGCACGGAGGCATAGTCCCTGCAACTCAGAAGGCTAAGGTTGAAGAAGTCCTCGAGCCCAGGAGTTTGAGGCTGTAGTAAAGCAATGATTGTTCCACTGCACTCCAGCCTGGGCGGCAGAGTGAGGCCTTGTCTGTAAAATACAATATAAAATAAAACTTAAAAATAAAAAAGAAGAGGAAGAGACAAGAGGTGTCCCTCTCTAGTCTCCACCAGGTGAGGACACAGTGAGAAGGTGCCGTTTGTGAGGAAGCCGGCCCTCATCAGACACTGACTCTTCCAGCACCTTGATCTTGGACTTCTGAGCCCCCCTTGAATGGGTTTCTGTTGTTGAAGAAACCAAGTCTATATTGTTACAGCCACTCGAACTAAGACTTCCCCCTTTTTTCCTTACTACTAAAACCTTTATTTTACTGCAAATGTCAATGCATTCAGTTAAAAAGAGTACTTTTTCCAGCCTCCCAGGGGAATAGAAGTGGGCAGGTGACAAAATTTTGGCCAATGCAATGGATGCAGAGGCTGTTGAGTAGGACATCACCAAAGCTCCTGACAAGGGAGCAAAGGCTCAACTGACAGGCCCCCAATCCTTCCCCCACCCCCCTTCTTACTTATGCATATGAGGCACAAAACAGAGCTCCATCTGCCACCAGGGTGTGTGTATATTCGCGGGCACATCTCAGTCACATCCAAGTGGGTGCAGCAGGCACCGGGAGCAGGTGGCTGGCGTGGATTCGGCAAAGCAAATTTTCAAAAAGAGAAGGGCTCTGTGCAAACTGTGGGTGCAAATGTGTTCTGAAATGGGTGTTTCTAAAACTCAACTCTCTGCACCTTATGTCCAAGAGAAAAAGGGGAAGGGGAGGCCGAGGGAGACGAAGAACCAGTGTAAAAGTTACTATCGCTAATTATAGGAAACTCTGCAGTGAAAATGTGAAAAAAATTCATCTGCAGCAGCGCCTGTGGCTCAACAGAGTAGGGTGCCGGCCCCATATGCTGGAGGTGGAGGGTTCAAACCCAGCCCCGGCCAAAAACTGCACAAAAAAAAAAAAAATTAATCTTGCATCGGAAAACACAGCTCTCCTAACCTCAAATCTTCCCATCCCGCTGGGTCTGGCTTCCCTCCTGGGAGCTCCAGAATGCCCAGAAGTGAGCAGTCACTGCTCTGTGGATGACTAAGGCGAATTCTCTGTCCCTACTACTGGTCCCTGAGGATGTGAGCACCAATCCCGGGCTGTCCTGCAGGAAAGATGTGGGCTGCTGGCCAGTCCTTCTGTCTGAGACCAAACACTGTGTTCCCTCTCCAGATCCCCTGTCCTGGGCTCAGGCCCCACCCAGCTGCAGGACCTTGATCCATCTTTACACAGCTGTCCCTTTTGATGTCGCTTTCGGGACTCAGTGGACCTAACTTCCTGTTTAGCTTCTGTGTTCCATGGGGGGAGATTGCTGGCTGCCTTTTCCCTCTAAGCAGAGATAATTCTGCTTAGAGAACAAAAATAAACATTACGTAATGTCTCCATGTTGCAGGAGAGTTTTTGATTGAAGAGCCTTGTGCTAGGAAGCCTATGAGAGGATGAGGAAGGCTGTCACATCATTGACCCCTAATGAGCCACGCCTCCTCCTGTGGTCCCGTCCCCTGAATATCAGTGGCTCTGGGACTGCTTGAATGAGTAGAATGAGCCAGAAGGGGTTGCTTTGTCAGTGTGGGGCCTAAGACCTCCCGCTTGGGGGCTTCCGGCACAGATGGCTCCCCTGGGGGGGACGATGTCTTCCCTGAGACCACCAGGCCACACCGTAGCCCACGCTGAGTCCGCAGCAATTTGTTATAAAACAGTAGAGAGCCAGCTCAGAGCCTGTGGCTCAAGCGGCTAAGGAGCCAGCCACATACACCTGAGCTGGTGGGTTCGAATCCAGCCCGGGCCCACCAAACAATGACAGCTGCAACCAAAAAATAGCCGGGCATTGTGGCGGGCGCCTGTAGTCCCAGCTACCTGGGAGGCGGAGGCAAGAGAATCACTTGAGCCCAGGAGTTGGAGGTTGCTGTGAGCTGTGATGCCACTGCACTCTACCCAGGGCGACAGCTTGAGGCTCTGTCTCAAAAAAAAAAAAAAAAAAGAAGTAGAAAGCTAAAATATAGAGCTGCCATACTGCTTTGTATTTAGGGCTTGGGGATGGAAAGATTTAGGGAGCGGGTAGTACTGCTTCACACAGGGAAGGAAAGTGGTTGATTGACAGACGTCGTCCAATCACGCTTATGGGAATGCACGATGCTCCAGAACATCCTACAACACTACCAACTTCCTGCACGGCCGCCTCCTCCTCCTCCTCCTCCTTTTCATGGGCCAGTTCCTGGATCTACCTTGTGCTTCTTCCCACTATGTGGATTTTTCTGGAATGCACCATCCACCTTCATCTCTGGTTGTTAAAATCCCTCCAGTTTTTCTGAACCGTTGTAAAGGATATAACCATTTTGACAGTTTTCCGTGAGCTCCCCAGCCCAAGGAGAGCTGCTCCTTTCCTCTGAACTCCATTCCTGTAACAATTCCAGAGTGGAAACTTGATGTGGCCGTTAGTCATTTGGTAACATCGCTTCTCGGATTGTATTGAACTAATATATAAATGTACCTTGATTTAACTGTGGTTTGTTTCTTGTGTTCCTGAATCAGATTGTAGCTTATCAAGGACAGAAACCTGTGTGCTGTCGACTCAATACAAAGTCAGTAAGTATGTGTTGGTATGTGTTGATTTCAACTGTATCTATCAGTTCTTTCCAAACTAAGAGACCATTAGTTATGTTTTCATTTATTTATTTATTTATTTATTTATTTATTTATTTATTTATGACAGAGTCTCACTTTGTTGCCCTCGGTAGAGTGCTGTGGGATCACAGCTCACAGCAACCTCCAGCTCTTGGGCTTAGGTGATTCTCTTGCCTCAGCCTCCTGAGTAACTGGGACTACAGACGCCCGCCACAACACTGGGGCCAAGTTCAAACCCGCCACCCTCAGTATATGGGGCCAGCCCCTTACTCACTGAGCCACAGGAGCTGCCCTATGTTTTATTTTATTTTATTTTTATTATTTTATTAATTTATTTTTTTTTTGCAGTTTTTGGCCAGGGCTGGGTTTGAACCCAACACCTCCTGCTTATGGGGCCAGCGCCCTACTTCTTTGAGCCACAGGCACCACCCTATGTTTTCTTTTTAAAATGTTCATTTCCTGTCAACGATTCCCCAACAATAAAAAAAAAAAAAGTCAATTTCCTGTCAATACGGCTGTACCCAGTTTTATAATTTTACACAGGATTGAGAGGGTTCCCAGGCAGTAGGACCTTCAGTGGTAAAACCAAGAAAGTCTCATGCAAGTGGGACGCATTGGTAATGCATGGGTCACAAGGTCACAAGGTCATTGCCATATCCCACCCACGTGGTGCCCCACCTAGGGTTTCAAACAGCAGAGCAGTTGCCCAATCCTATTTTCACATAAATTACTCCTGCACCCTATAAAGTCCAAACAGGGAGCCTCCTAAAACAAGTTTCACTACCATTTAAATTTGATAGAAAAGTTTTTGAAAACCACTTGTGGTAATTACATGTTACCGTAATGGAAGTTGTTTTCTTAGCAGCAGCTATGAAAGGAAAGGATAAAAACTTACTGGCAGTCCTCCAGCGTGATTTCAAGAGGAGAAGCTCTAAGTGACAAGCAGATACCACCCACCCTCCAGCCAGTCGCTGTATTCCATCCTGCAGCCAAGAAAGTCCAGGACTTTACCCTCCCTTCCTTAGACAGTTTGTTACATACCATGGAAACTTACTTCCCGTGTGTGTGTGTGTGTGTGTGTGTGTGTGTGCGCGCGTGTGTGTTTCAATTACCATTTGTCCTTTCTTTTCAATTACCATTTGCCCTTTTTTTTTTTTTTTTTTTGAGGCAGAGTCGTGCTATGTCGCCCTCAGTAGAGTGCTGCGAAATCACAGCTCACAGCAACCTCAAACTCTTGGGCTTAAGTGATTCTCTTGCCTCAACTTCCCAAGCAGCTGGGACTACAGGCACCCGCCACAATGCCCGGCTATTTTTTTGTTGCAGTTGTCATTGTTGTTTAGCAGACCCGGGCCGAGTTCAAACCCACCAGCCACGGTGTATGTGGCTGGCACCCTAACCACTGAGCTACTGGCACTGAGCCATTTGTCCTTGTTCTTTTTTTTTTGAGACAGAGCCTCAAGCTGTCGCCCTGGGTACAGTGCTGTGGCATCACAGCTCACAGCAACCTCCAACTCCTGGGCTTAAGCGAGTTTCCTGTCTCTGCCTCCCACGTAGCTGGGACTACAGGCACCGGCCACAACGCCCAGCTATTTTTTGGTTGCAGCTATCATTGTTGTTTGGCAGGCCCTGGGCTGTATTCAAACCCGCCAGCTCAGGTGTATGTGGCTGGTGTCTTAGCTGCTTGAGCCACAGGCGCCGAGCCTGTCCTTGTTCTTAATTTCATTTTAATATGAGGGTAGAAACTATTAGGTTACATTGTTTTCGTTGGTTATGTAAAGTCCAAGATGTAGTTGAGCCTTTCACCCAGGAAGGAGAATGTAGTATACCTTCTTAAAATGTCATATAATGTAGTATGTGTTCCTAAAATGTTGTCCTCTGCTTTGAGAAGCTCACAGCACTGGGAGGTAGAGAGTGACATAAAGAAACTCATTTCCATTGAAAATTTATTTCTTAACCAGGCACGGTGACTCACACCTGTAATCCTAGCTCTCTGGGAGGCTGAGACAGGTAAATTGCTTAAGCTCAGGAGTTCGAGACCTGCTTGAGCAAGATCGAGATTACCATCTCTACTAAAATGGAGGAAAACTGGGCGGCGCCCCTGGCTCAGTGGGTAGGGCACCGGCCCCATATACTGAGGGTGACGGGTTTGAATCTGGCCCGTGGCCAAACTGCAACAAAAAAATAGCTGGGCGTTGTGGCAGGTGCCTGTAGTCCCAGGTACTCGAGAGGCTAAGGCAAGAGAATTGCCTAAGCCCAGGAGTGGGAGGTTGCTGTGAGCTGTGACACCACAGCATTGTACTGAGGGCAATAAAGTAAGACTCTGTCTCTAAAAAATAATAATAATAATAAAATAAGAGGAGGAAAACTAGCCAGGTATTGAGTGGCTAGTAATCCCAGCTAATTGGGATTAGCTACTAGGGAAGCGGAGGCAAGAGAATCACCTAAACCCAGGCGTTAGAGGTTGCTGTGAGTTGTGACAACACAGCACTCTACTGAGGGCAATAAACTGAGACTCTGTCTCTAAAAATAATAACAATAAAATAAATAAAAGGAGGTAAACCGGGTAGTGCCTGTGGCTCAAAGGAGTAGGGCACCGGCCCCATATGCAGGAGATGGAGGGGTTCAAATCCAGCCCCAGCCAAAAACTGCAAAAAAAAAAAAAAAAAGGAGGAAAACTAGTCAGGCATTATGGTGAGTGCCTGTAATCCCAGCTAATTGGAGGCTGAGGCAAGAGGATCGCTTGAGCCCAAGAGTTTGAGATTGCTGTGTCATAGCACTCTACCCAGGGTGACAAGGTAAGACTCTGTCTCAAAGAAAGAAAAAAAAAAAAAAGAAAACTTATTTCTTTATGTGTCACTAACTTATTTCTTTATTTGTCACTCTTTACTTCCTAATGCTTTGAGTTTTTCAAAGCCAAAAGCAACATTTTATACAACATTTTAAAAATGTACATCATGTGCCAGATAGTGTTCTCTGCTTTTAGCAAATATTAATTCATTTAATTCTCATGTGACCTTTATCAGATAGATGTCATCATTATTCTCATTTTACAGATGGGAAACGGAGGCAAGTTGCCAAGCTAGTAAGTGATGAAGTTGGAATTTTTTTTTTTTTTTTGAGACTGAGTTTCCCTATGTTGCCCTGGGTAGAGTGCCACGGCATCACAGCTCACAGCAACCTCCAACTCTTGGGCTTAAGCGATTCTCTTGCCTCAGCCTCCCAAGTAGGTGGGACTACAGGTGCCCCCCACAACGCCCGGCTATTTTTTTGCTGTAGTTGTCATTGTTTGGCAGGCCCAGGCCGGGTTGGAACCTGCCAGCCCCAGTGCATGTGGCCGGGCTGCCCCCTGTGACCCTACCAGCTTTGCCTTGAGGCCTTGTCTGTCCCCAGCTGTGCCTTAACTACTAACTCTGGGACTCTTGCTGGTTGGTGGTGATGGCGGGGGTTCCCCGAATACCTTTTTCTCCTTAAGGAAGGCTACAGGGAACCGGCTTTGGGCCCTACCCCACTCTGCTTGGGAAGACCAGGTACTCTCCTGTGGTCCTCCACTGGACCTCCTCAGGTGCCACCACTGCCCCTTCCCCTTTCCCTCGCTGGCATCCCATACAGGGAGTGCTGCTGTCACTGTTCTGGGAATCACAGCCCCTGCCATAAGATGCTCTCTCCCCTCCCCAAGGATGGATCCTCAGGCACAGGAAAGACCAATGTGCTCTAACCTGTCCATAGCCCAGGCCTCCTGGGCCACTGACTGACTAAGCCCCCTGCTCCTGGGGGCCCTTCCTACTCACTCCTCTGCGCCCCCATCCGCATCAACAGAACCTACTATCTTCGTTGACGGAGGGTCAAGAAAACAATTGATTATGGCTTTGTGGCTGTAACTACTGCTGTTATTTACTAGAACTTTCTTCCTGTTCAAGGTGCTTTCTGTATTGGGCCAGCTTTAGCTGCCACTCTCTCAAAAGGACTTCTTTCTATCAAATTGCCAGAGACAGGCTCTGACTCTGTCGCCTCGGCTGGAGTGCAATGATTCAACCAGAGACAGGGTCTCACTGTTGCCCAGGCTGGAGTGCAATGATTCAACCAGAGACAGGGTCTCACTGTGGCCCAGGCTGGAGTGCAATGATTCAACCAGAGACAGGGTCTCACTGTCACCTAGGCTGGAGTGCAATGATTCAACCAGAGACAGGGTCTCACTGTTGCCTAGGCTGGAGTGCAATGATTCAACCAGAGACAGGGTCTCACTGTCGCCCAGGCTGGAGTGCAATGATTCAACCAGAGACAGGGTCTCACTGTCGCCAAGGCTGGAGTGCAATGATTCAACCAGAGACAGGGTCTCACTGTGGCCCAGGCTGGAGTGCAATGATTCAACCAGAGACAGGGTCTCACTGTGGCCCAGGCTTGGTTAAAGGTCAGTGGATGTATATTCTGTGGGAGTCAAAGAAGGTGGAAGGAAAATCAGTTCTCAAGGATAAAAACAGTTTGAAAGGGTGCAGAGGATTGCTAATTACGCCTTACTCTCTACTATTTTATAGCCACAATATTAACTCAAATCCATGGTGATGTGATTTATTTTGCTCCTAATATGTTTTCTCTTTATTAATCCAACACCTTCCTATGCCTCATGTTATACCCCTTGGTCAGTTGCTCATCTAACCAAGAGGCCTGAGAAGTGGGCTTGCACAAGGCACAGACACTACCATATGTTGTTCCTACTGGATCCACCCTTGATGCTTACCAAATAATAAATCACCCAAGGACTGATTTATTAGAGCCCGGATTTTTTTCCCAACAAGGTCCAAATGAGAAGCTCCTCACCCAGCATCAGTGAGAACTCCAGATCCTGTCAGGGTCTTGTTTTTTATGTTCTCGGTGGAAAACAGGAGCCACCAAACCTCCCAACACAAAGGCTTCATTGATCACCACTGATCCCAAGTACTTTCATTAGCATTTATTCAGTGTATGCAAACCACACCACCCTAAAAACCGTGTAGCAAATGCTCCTTTTGAGAGATTTTTCTGCCTGGCTTAGACTTATTGCAACTTACGAAAATATATGGGTTGGGAAGACAGCTTTTCCTAATAAATTACCCAAAGGCAAACAAAGGAATCCTTTCCCTTTCCCAAAGATCTTCAAACCACATTGAAAACCAGAGTCATCCGTCTCACAAATACTTATTGCCAATCTGATGGGCATGGTGGCTTCTGACAGTCCCTGAATGGTAAATGCTTCTACAGTGCTGCCCTGTCCTTCTTTTTCAGAAAGGAATTCATAGCCCAGCTCACTAGCAAGATTCTGGCCCTTCCACTCTACCCACATCAGTATCACTAGCCAGCAGCCTCATCCATGTTGCCAGGCTGTCACTAGCACTTAAGCTCAGTCGTTCAGTGGTTTTTATTTTATTTTTTTATGGTCTCACTATGTCACCCTCCATAGGGTGCGTAGTGTCACAGCTCACAGCAACCTCAAATTCTTGGGCTTAAGAGATTTTCTTGCCTTAGCCTCCCAAGTAGGTGGGACCACAACACCCAGCTATTTTTTTGTTGCAGTTGTCATTGTTGTTTAGCAGGCCTGGGCCGGGTTTGAACCCACCAGCCTCAGTGTTTGTGACCAGGGCCCTAACCACTGAGCTATGGGCACTGAGCCTATTCAGTAGTTTTTAACACCAGCTTTAGTCAGTATAGTGGAGTTTTCATTTTAGTAGTATAGGTCATTAAAGTGGGAGTTGAGGGCCAGGCAAACTGGCTCACACCTGTAATCCCAGCACTGTGGGAGGCCAGAGCAGGTGGCTTGCCTGAGCTCACAGGTTTGAAACCATCCTGAGTCAGAGAAAGACCCTGTCCCTAAAAATAGCCAGGCGTTGTGGCAGGCACCTGTAGTCCCACCTACTAGGGAGGCTGAGGCCAGAGACTTGCTTGAGCCCAAGAGTTTGAGGTTGCTGTGAGCTGTGATGCCACAGCACTCTAACCAGGGGAACAAGTGAGAGTCTGTCTCAAAAAAAAAAAAAAAAAAAAAGGTGGGAGTTGAAAGTCAAACCATTTCAAATCCTGGGCAAAAACATGCATGAAAGTGCTTTAAAAAGTATAAAAGAGGGTGGGTGCAATAGCTCATATCTGTAGTCCAAGCTACTCAGGAGGCTTAGGAGGAAGGATCAATTGAGCCCAGGAGTTCTGGGAGTCAGAGTAGAGTGCAGTGAGCTATGATCATACCACTGCACTCTAGCTCCAGCCTGGGCAACAAAAAGAGAGCCTGTCTCACAAAAATAAATAAAGTATAACAGTCTTTGTACACTGTACAGGCAAGCAAATATTGAATCTTATATGCCTTGCCTTAAGTGATACATAGGGCAGAAGCTGTAGCCACAATGACAGACTGTGACCAGAGGGGGATTGTGAGGCAGACGAGATAGAGAAAAAGATGGGAAGCTTCCTCCTAACTTGCCACCTGCAGAGAAGCATCCCTCTCCTTATCCATCACTGCATGGAAGCTGGGGCAGCTCTGGGCAACTAAGCTCCAACCCTCCCCTGGCAGAGGGTTTTCAATCCCCAGATTTTCCAGTCACAATCGAAGAGGGTTTCTCTAACCCCATCCAGAGGGCAAAATTGTTTCTGCCTTTATTCTCCATAGACATGATGCCTCCAAGGAATCAAAGCACAAGGCTTCACAGGCAGTTTACAAGTGCAACGTGACTCTCCCAAGGTCAGTGACCATGAATGGGACACACCACAGCAGCTGTTCCCAGGGAGCCACTGCCCTCTTGTGTCTCAACGCTGGTCAGGAATTAGTCCTTGACAGGGAAGCATTTTTGGCAATTATAAAAGATTATTGGTAGGCTATTTCTGGCTTCTGGATTTGTTGGTTCAAGTAAGATTTCCTTCATCTCATACCTTTTAAAATCATAATCTTTCTTCCTCTGCCCGACCCTGATTTTTTAAAAGACGTATTTTATTACAACTAGCAAAATCCTGTATACTCTTTGAAGAAAGTTTGAGTACAATTAATTTTTTTACTATTATATGTATTTCCTCCTACGATATGCTTTCTTTCTACATAAGGAAGTCTAATTTTATTTGGGGATGGAAAAAGCCACAAGAGGGCGGCCCGGTGGCTCAAAGGAGTAAGGCGCCTGCTCCATATGCCGGAGGTGGTGGGTTCAAACCCAGCCCCCGCCAAAAACTGCAACAAAAAAAAAAAAAAAGAAAGAAAGAAAAAGAAAAAATATGAAACCTACTTTTCTCATAAATGTTATGTAAATATAATCCTCTGCATAATAAGAAAATCAACTTGTGAATATCCTAGAGTACTAAGAAACGGAGCTGTCTTTTTCTCTCAAACAATATAAAATATTAGGGGCAGTGCCCGTAGCTCAGTGGGTAGGGTGCAGGCCACAGGCCACATACACCGAGGCTGGCAGGTTCGAACCCCGCCCGGGCCAGCTAAAACAATAATGACAACAACAACAACAACAACAAAAATAGCTGGGCATTGTGGTGGGTGCCTATAGTCCCAGCTACCTGGGAGGCTGAGGCAAAAGAATCGCTTAAGCCCAAGAGTTTGAGGTTGCTGTGAGCTGTGACACCACAGAGTTTGAGGTTGCTGTGAGCTGTGACACCACAGCACTCCATCCAGGTCTCAAAAAATAAATAAATAAATAAATAAATAAATAAATAAATAAATAAATAAAATAAAATATTGAAGATAGCACTTTAATAATCATAGAACCGTGTAAAATTTGCCTATAATTTCAGTGTTAGGGACTAGGAATACCATAATGAATGCAACTATAGGCACCAAATTAAATACTTTCTTACCTTCAAAACCGAAAAATGAAACTCCCTGCTCTAAAAATGGAATGTGGGAATGATTTGGCAGTCTAAAAGATCCCACTATTGGCAACTGCTTTCAATTGTGATTGGTTTTCTTTCCAAATATTGTGTAGATCTGTTGCTCCCCTCACGGTGGGGAATACAGAAGCAGAGGCTTAGATCTGGTGTTATCAGAAAAGCTGACAAGCAGTCGTTCCCCGAGGTCCCTTTTCTCCTGGCTCTTACATGTTTTGTGTCCTTTGGATATTTATGCACAATAGTGTAAATATGATTGTATAACGTCAAAGAGCAACTGTGGGTGAAAGCTGGAATGGGGTGGAAGTTTAATGTGGCTGAAGGTACTTTGTCCGATCCTTTATTTTCTTTGAAGACCTTGTGACTAAGAGAAGATATCTCGGTATGGGTCATAATTTGATACTGACTAGAGTTTTAGAGAGGGACAGAGCCCTGGAAGAGAGTTCTCAATCTTTCTGATCCTGAGATCACATTGATTCTGCAGTAAGAAAATTCCACAAGACACCTACTTCCTGCTTATGTTACCAAAACTCATCACTTGTTCACAAAGTCACATCAGAAGAAGGGGAACAAGTGGTTGAGGAGAAGGAAAGAGAAGTTTATACTACGCTGGCAAAGGAGGAAAGATGGAGGACTACTGTCTTAAAGCACAAAATTTCCTGCTTCTGAGCAGAGGCACAGAGCTTTTAAAGGTTCTAATTCATCCCATAATCCCATTTTGGGCTAAAATAATCTTGTGGCCTCTGCCCAGATTCATCCATCTTTGGCTAAGACCTGAGGCAGGGATGAAGTTTTCAGATCCCAAAAAAGAGTGGAGGCCATTTATTTAGGCCATTCTCTCTGTAACATTTATCATGTTAAAAAACTGCATGTGAATATGTTGCCATTTTCAACACAAAAATAATGGGAATTACTGTATATACTCGAGTATAAGCTGATCCGAGTATAAACCGACCCCCTTAATTTTACCCTAAAACTGGGAAAACTTAGTGACTTGAGTATAAGCCGAGGTGGAAAATGCAGCAGCCACTGGTAAATTTCAAAAATAAAAATATATACCCAAAACAATTACAATAATTGAGGAATCAGTAGGTTAAATGCTTTT
>CAUYPK010161124.1:0-13738 GCA_963574355.1 Loris lydekkerianus | reverse complement strand
TAAGACTGAAACTGCAAGAGCAGGCAACCTAAGACAGGGGCTATGTTTTTCCGCCATACAAAAAACAAAAGAGGGAATTGTTGGGCCCTGCCATGTGCCTGAGGCCTAGTACAACTTCCCGAGCCTGACTAGAAGTAGATCCATCGAGCTAGTTCCGCATAGCAACGACTCAGCAAGGCCCAGCCTGAAACTGCCTCTACCTAGATACAGCCAATGTGGTACCAGGCCACTGGCCTGATCCTGTCATGCACCTCTTCCCCCGCCTTCTTTCCCCGCCCTTTCTCCACAATAAAAAAATTAATTAATTAATTAAAAAAAAAAAACTAAAAGAAAATGCTAAAAAGAGACAAAGAAAGTCATTTTATATTGTTCACCAAAAGAATATAAAAAATATAATACACCCGACACTGGAGCAACCAGATATATAAATCAAATACATATTAGTTGTAAAGGGAGAAATATATTACGATACAAGAATAGGTGGGGACTCTTAAACACCCTACTCTCAGTATTAAACTGATCACCCTGTGAGAAAATAAAGTAAAACACTGGATTTAAACCACACTTTTGAACAGATGGACCTAAAAGCTACCTACAAAACATCTTATCCAACTGCTGAAGCATATATATTATTCTCATCAGAAGGTGGACAGACCATACATTTATGAAAAAGCTCTTTACAAATTAGGGATAGAAGAAATACATCTCAACATTTTAAGCCACAAGAGATAAACGGCGAACATCATACTGAAAGGAGAAAAGCTACAGGCTTTTCCTCTAAGAACTGGAACAAGGTTAGGTGCCTGTGGCTCAAGTGGTTAAGGCGCCACCCACATACACCTGAGCTGGCAGGTTCGAATCCAGCCCAGGCCTGCCAAACAACAATGATTGTTGCAACCAAAAAAAAAAAAAAATAGCCAGGCATTGTGGCACGCACTTGTAGTCCCAGCTATTTGGAAGGCGGAGACAGGAGACTCGCTTGAGCCCAGGAGTTGGAGGTTGCTATGAGCTGTGATGCAATGACACTCTACCCAGGGCGACAGCTTCAGGCTCTGTCTCAAAAAAAAAAAAAAAAAAAAAAAAAAAGAACTGGAACAAGACAAAGACGCCCTTTCACTACTCTCATTTAACATGGGAAGTCCTAGACAGAGGAATCCTGCAAGAGAAAAACATGAAAAGTATCCAAGCCAGGCACAATGGCTCATGCCTGTAATTCCAGTACTTTGGGAGGCTAAGACAGGAAGACCACTTGAACTCAGGAACTCAAGACTACCCTGAGCAATATAGTAAGACCCAGTCTCTAAAACAAGAATAGAAAATTAAACCAGGTGTAGTGGCATGCACTGTAATCCTACCTACTTGAGAGATTGAGGCAGGAGGACTGCTTAAGCCCAGGTGTTTGATGTTATAGTGAGCTATATACCACTGCACTTTAACCTGGGCAACAGAGTTTGAGACCTCCTTGAGCAAGTCTCTTAACTAAATAGACAGACAGATAAATTTTAAAAGGCATCCAAATTGGAAAAGAGGAAGTCACTGTCCCTATTTGCTGATGACATGATCTTACATTAAAAAAAACCTAAAGACTCCACCAAAAATCTCATCTTATAAACACAATCAGTAATATTGCAGGATACAGTAACCAACGTTCAAAAAGCAGCAGTGTTTCTATATACTGTATATACTCGAGTATAAGCCGAGTTTTTCCGGCACAAAATTTGTGCCGAAAAACCCAAACTCGGCACAAATTTTGTGCCGAAAAAAACTCGGCTTATACTCGAGTATATGCGGTACATCAAAAAGAAACTAGCTGAGAAAAGAAATAAAAAAGGACATCTCATTTACAATAGCTATAAAAAATAAAATGCCTAGAAATAATGTAACCAAGGAGGTGAAAGACCTCTACAAGAAAAACTATAAACACTGATGAATGAAACTGAAGAGGACACACACAAAAAATAGAAAGACACTACATGCTAGTAGATCAAAAGAACTGACTGATACAGTTCTGCTGCAGACCTTGGACACATAGAATCACCACCTGAGCTCTGCTTCCTATCCCATTCCCTCCTGCACACCTCCCAAATTTTAGGGACCACTGCAATAGTTAATATGACTAAACTACTCAAAGCAATCTACAGATCCAATGCAATCTATATGAAAATGCCAATGCGATTTTTCACAAAAATAAAAAAAAAATCATAAAATTTGTGTGAAACAAAAAAGCCTCAACAGCCAAAACAATCCCAAGGAAAACAAAACAAAACAAAACAAACCCACAAAAAAAGCTGGAGAGAATCTTATTACCTGACCAACGCTATAGTAACCAAAACAGCATGGTATGGGTACACTGGGGGATAGGAGGAGCCTTCAATATTAGGCGCTGGGATAAGTGAGTATCTATATAACAAAGAAGGAGACTAGACCTCTACCTCTTAACATATACAAAAATCAAGTCAAAATGTGTTCAAGACCAAAATTAACAGAAGAAACAGGAGAAACACTCCCGGGCATCAGTCTAGGCAAAAATTTTATGACTAAGACCTCAAAATCACAGGCAATGAAACAAAAAAATAGACAAATGGGACTGTATTGAACTAAAAACTTTCTTTAAAACAAAGGCATCAACAGTGTGTAGAGACACCTTAATGACTGGGAGAAAACATCTGCAAACTACTCATCCAACAAGGAACTAATATCCAGAATATATGAAAAAAAAAGTCAGCATCAATTGTCATCAGGGGAATGCAAATCAAAACCACACTAAGCTGTCATCCTACCCTAGTTAGAATGGCCTTTATTACAAAGACAAAAAAATAACTGATGCTGGCAAGGACATGAAGAAAAGGGAACTCTCATATACCATTGGTGGAAATGCAAATTAGTACAGCCATTATGAAAAACAGCATACTGATTTCTCAAAAAACTAAAAATATAACTACCATACAATTCAGCAATCCTACTAGCAGGTATTTATCCAAAGGAAATGAAATCACTGTGTTAAAAGGATATCTGCACCCCATGTTTACTGCAGCACTATTCACAATAGCAAAGATACGAAATCAACCTATGCCCCTCACCAAATGAATGGATCAAGAAAATGTCCTATAAAGCTGGGTGAGGTGGCTCACAACTATAATTCTAGCACTCTGGGAGGCCAAGAAGGGTGGATCCCTTGAGCTCAGAAGTTTGAGACCAGCCTGAGCAAGAGCAGGACCCCATCTCTCCTAAAAATAGAAAAACTAGCAGGATGTTGTGGTAGGCGCCATAGTCCCAACTACTCAGGAGGCTGAGGCAGCACGATCTCTTGAGCCCAAGAGTTTGAGATTGCTGTGAACTATGATGCCATGGTACTCTATCCAGGGCAACAGAATAAGACAGACAGACAAGAAAGAAAGGAAAGAAAGAAAGAAAATGTGGTATATACACATAATGAAATATTATTCAGCCATAAGTAAGAATAAAATCCTGTCCCTTGGCGGCACTCGTAGCTGAGTGGGTAGGGCGCTGGCCACATCCACCCAGGCTGGCAGGTTCAACCCCCACCCGGGCCTGCTAAACAATGACGACAACTGCAACAAAAAAAATAGCTGGGCATTGTGGCAGGCGCCTCTAGTCCCAGCTACTGGGAGGCTGAGGCAAGAGAATAGCTTAAGCCCAAGAGTTTGAGGTTACTGTGAGCTGTAAACGCCATGGCATACTACCGAGGGTGACATAGTGAGACTGTCTCAAAAAAAAAAAAAAAAAAAAGAAAAGAAAACCATTCCCTGGCAGTAAAATGGACCGAATTGGAGGTCATTATGTTAAACAAAATAACCCAGGCACAGAAAGATAAATACATGTTCTCAACTAGGCATAAGCTTAAAAAGTTGATCTCTGGCTCGGCGCCTGTGGCTCAAACAGCTAAGGTGCCAGCCACATACATATGAGCTGGCAGATTCGAATCCAGCCCAGGCCCGCCAAACAACAATGATGGCTGCAACCAAAAAATTGCTGGGCATTGTGGCAGGCGCCTGTACTCCCAGCTACTTGGGAATCAGAGGCAGGGGAATCGCTTGCGCCCAGGAGTTGGAGGTTGTTGTGAGCTGTGATACTACAGCACACTAGCCAGGGCAACAACTTGAGGCTCTGCCTAAATTAAAAAAAAAAAAAAAGAAAGTTGATCTCTTTTAAAGTAGAGAGTAGAATGTTACCAGAGGCTCAAAGGGGGTTGAGGGTGTTGAAAAAAGGTTAGCTAATGGGTTACAGACATATAGTTACATAGAATAAATAAGTTCCAAAGTTCAATAACAGGGTAGGGCGACTTAAATTGACAACAACATATTGTTTATTTCAAAAAAGCTAGAATGGGGACTTAAAATGTTCCTGGCACACTGAAATTATAAACAGTAGACATGATGAATACACTATATCCCCCGACTTGATCATTACACATTCTATACACGTAACCAAATACCACATGTACCCCACCCTGTACAAGCAAATATTAAGTATCAATAAAAAAAAAATTTTTAAGCAAAAAACACACCAACCACACAATGAAAGGAAAAAATATGCAAATTATATAATAGCAGTAAGGAACTTACATCTAAAATACACAATGAACTTTTACAACAGTATGACATCCCTGTTTAAAATGGGCAAAAAAATCTGAATAGACATTTCTCCAAAGGAAATACACAAATGGACAATAAGCACATTAAAATACAGTCAATATCAATTGCCATTACGGCAGTGCAAATCAAAACCATAATAATTCCCTGGAAATTAAAAAAATCCTTAATGAATATTACAAAAAACCTCTATTCTCAGAAATGTGAAAATCAGAAGAAAACAGACCAACATGGAAGCATACCACCTTCCTAGACTTAGCCAGGAAAAGTGGAAATGTTGAAATGACATCAACTATAAGAATTATCCCCAAAAAGAAAATTCCAGGACCAGATGATTTCACATCAGAATTCTACCAAACTTTTAAAGAGCAACTAGTACCTATTACTCAACCTTTCCAAAAACATAGAAAAAGAAGGAATACTTCCCAACACATTCTATGAAGCAAATATCACCCTGATCCCCAAACCAGGAAAAGACCCATCAAAAAAAGAAAATTATAGACCAATATCTCTAATGAATATTGATGCAAAAATATTCAATAAGATCCTAGCTAACAGAATCCAGCTACACATCAAACAAATTACACACCACGACCAACTGGGTTTTATCCCAGACTCTCAAGGCTGGTTCAATACATGTAAATCTATAAATATAATACATCACATAAACAAATTAAAAAACAAAAACCATATGATTCTCTCAATTGAGGCAGAAAAAGCTTTTGATAATATCCAGTATCCTTTCATGATCAGAACACTTAAGAAAATGGGTATAGAAGAGATATTTCTTAAACTGATAGAGGCCATCTACAACAAACCCACAGCCAATATTGAATGGAGTAAAACTGAAAACATTTCCACTCAGATCAGGAACCAGACAAGGGTGCCCACTGTCTCCACTGCTTTTTAAGGGAAGTCTTAGCCATTGCAATCAGGCAAGAGAAGGCAATCAAGGGTATCCATATAGATCAGAGGAGATAAAACGTTTCACTCTTCACAGATGATATGATTGTATACCTGAAAAACCCCAGAGACTTGACTACAAAACTCTTAGAAGTGATCAAGGAGTACAGCAGCATCTCAGGATACAAAATCAATACTCACAAATCAGTAGCATTCATATATGCCAACAATAGCCAAGCTGAAAAACAGCCAAGGAATCTATTCTTTTTACAGTAGTGCCAAAGAAAATGAAATATCTGGGAGTATACCTAATACAGGACATGAAAGACTCTATAAAGAGAACTATGAAACTCTGAGAAAAGAAATAGCTGAAGATGTTAACAAATGGAAAAAACATACCATGCTCATGACTGGAAAGAATCAACATTGTTAAAATGTCCATACTACCCAAAGCAATCTACAGATTTAATGCAATCCCTATTAAAGCACCTCTGTCATACTTTAAAGATCTAGAAAAACTAGTACTTCATTTTACATGGAACCAGAAAAACCTCGAATAGCCAAGACATTACTCAGAAATAAAAACAAATCAGGTGGAATAACGCTACCAGACTTCAGACTATTAAATTTATAGTGATCAAAACAGCATGATACTGGCAAAAAAAAAAAAAGAGGTAGATGTATGGAACAGAACTGAGAACCAAGAGATGAATCCAGACACTTATTGTCATTTGATCTTTAATAAGACTATCAAAAATATAAATTGGGGGAAAGATTCCATATTTAACAAATGGTGCTGGGTGAACTGGCTGGCAACTTGTAGAAGACTAAAACTGGACCCACACCTTTCACATTAACAAAAATTGACTCTCACTGGATAAAGAGTTTGAGGTTGCTGTGAGCTATGACATCATAGCACTCTACCTAGGGTGACATAGTGAGACTCTGTCTCAAAAAGTAATAATAATAATCATACCAAATATAAAGACTAAGTGCCCTAATTAGAAGGCAGGGATCAATAGGCTATTCATTTATTATTTATTTTTAATTGAGATAGAGTCTCACTTTGGTACCCTTGATGGAGTGCCGTGGCATCACAGTTCACAGCAACCTCAAACTCTTGGGCTCAAGTAATTCTCTTGCCTCAGCCTCCCTAGTGGCTGAGACTACAGGTGCCCGCCATAACACTCAGCTATCTTTTGTTTAGCAGGCCAGGGCAGAGATCAAACCTACCAGTCCCACAGCATGTGGCTGGCACCCTAACCACTGAGCTATGGGTGCATGAGCCTCATTAGGCAATTTAAAAAGCAAGCACTAATGGCTACATGCTGTTTACAAGAGACACATTTTAAATGCAAAGATATTTACAGACTAAATAAATATTAATTTGAAATGGAGCATAGATCTAAATGCAAAATCTAAAACTATAAAAGTTGCAGAAGAAAACAGGAAAAATCTTTATGATCTTCGTAGATTTCTTAAACAGAAGACAATGATCACTAACCATAAAATTAAAAATTGATATACTAGACTTCATCAAAATTCAAAACATAAACTGTTTCAGATACTACTATGGAAACACAAAAGCAAACCACAGCGTGAAAAAATATTTAGACAACATAAACCTTAAAACAAACAAAAAAAATGCATCCAGTACATATTTAAAAAAAAAAAAAACTCTTACAACTCGAAAATAATGACTACAGATTAAAAAAAAAAAAAGAAAAAGGTAAAAGACTTTCAAAGAACCACTGGAAGAGAAGACATACGAATGACCAGTAAGCACATGAAAAGATGCTCAACATCTCTGGGCATGGTGGCTAACGCCTGTAATCCTAGCACTCTGGAAGACTGAGAAGGGTGAATTGCTTGAAATCACAGGTTCGAGACCAGCTTGAACAAGAGCAAGACCTCGCCTCTAAAATAGCCCAGCATTGTGGCAGGCGCCTATAGTCCTAGCTACTCAGGAAGATGAGGCAAGAGAATCACTTGAGCCCAAGAGTTGGAGGCTGTTATGAGCTATGATGTCACGGCTCACTACAGAAAGTGAAAAGTGTGACTCTATCTAAAAAAAAAAAAAAAAAAAAAAACGATGTTCAACATCAATGGTCATGGGGAAAATTCACACTAAAACCATGATGAGATAACCACTTCGCACTCAGCAGAATGGCTAACATTAAAAAGATAGTTAAAAAAGAACTGCTGGCCAGGAGATGGAGCAACTAGACTCTTACAGATTGCTAGTGAAATGCAAAATAGCACAACCACTTTGGGGAAAGGGTTGGCAGTTTCTTATAAAGTTTATCTCCCACCTATCCTCTGACCCAGCATTTTTCTATTATTCAAGAAAAATGAAAGCATATATCCATAGAAAACTTGGACAAGAATTCCCTAGTTTTTTAAATAATAGCCCAAAACGGAAAATACTCCAAATGTTCATGGTAACAGTAACAGATAAATGTATGAACAAATTGTGATATACTCAAACAGAATACTTAATGATAAGAAGAAAGCAGTTGGTGCTACATGTAACATAAACATTATGCTGAATAAAAGAAACAGATATAAAATAGACCTTCCATTTGATCCTGCAATCCTATTATTAGATATCTACCCAGAAGAAGAAATACATTTTATTATAAGGACATTTGCACTCAATTTATAATTGCCAAGATGTGGAAACAAGCTAAATGCCTATCAATCCTAAAATGGATTAATAAACTGTGGTGTAAGTATACCATGGACTACTAGACTACTATTCAGCCATATAAAAAGACGGAGACTTTATCTTTTGTATTAACCTGGATGGAGGTGAAACACATTCTTCTTAGTAAAGTATCACTAGAACAAAAAAGCAAGTATCCAATTATTCAATACTAATATGAAGCCAGTAGATGATCTAATACATTCCCACATAAGTGAATAACTCAATTCAATTCAAGTTGAGGGAGAGGGAGAGAGAGGAAAGGGGGAAGGAGGGAGGAGAGAGGATTGAGGTATTCCCACTTAATGGGCACAACATAAGGGTATATGGCAGACCTCTTAGGTGCAGGACACAACTACAAAAGGGACTTTACCTAACAAATGCAAACATTGTCACCTAATTGTTTGTACCCTCACATTAATCTGAAATTTTTAAAAAAGGAAAAGAAGCAGATATTAATCAGTATACACTGAATAATTTCACTGATGTGAAGTTCCATGATATCAAGTTTATGTGACATATGGGTAAATCTACTGTGGACTCAAAAGATCACGATCTAAAAATAAAACTAGAGTTTGAACACAAGCTTGTTTTGAGGATCAAGATAATGCATGAGAAACAGCAATACACAAATACAGACTTTATTAGTTCACATCAATAATGTTCTTTTGTAAGAGAAAACTGCAATTGCTTAGGTCGGAAGTGGGAAATCTACAGCCTTAAGGCTATATGTGACCTTCCAGGTTCTTAAGTATAGCCTCTTGACTGTATCAAATTTTACAGAACAAATGCTTTTATTTTCACTCAGACATTTTTGTTCATCTTTTATATTTTTATTTTATTTTTTAAATGAATGTATCTGAAATACCAAAGAATAAAATAAATTTCAATGAAATAATCCTCCCAGATTGACTGGCATAATTAGAATATTAGTAAGCCATAGAGCTAAACTGATGGCTGGTATGCTCATGATTTAGTTCTAAATGTGTCCCCTCTCCTTTCCAACTGGCACCACTACTGTGTAAAGCTGGCTGCCTGTGTTTATGGGAAGTAAGTATGCCAGTTTTTGTTAATCAGCTTCTCACAATGTGCACTGTGTTTCTGTTTGAAATGGAATTTGTGAATAGGTGCACAGCTCAACAGTATTTTTTAATTTTATTTGCTTAACCGCCCATCATGTCAAAGAAGACCAAGAGAAATCTAAAAGAAGAAAATAGATTTTTAAAATAAGGACTGGGAATTGGAATGTCATCTTGTTTCTGCTAAAGATAAGATGATTTGCTTGCTTTGTGAACTATAATATCAACATTAAAGAAATCCAATGTTCATCAACATTTTAACACTTATAAGGACCACAAATATTTTAAATTAGAGGGAGAGTTACAAAAGGTTGTTTTGCAGAAATTGAAAGATGAAAAGCAAAAGCAAAAACAATTCTCTCAAGCAGCAATAAGACCTAGATATAATGCCACTGAAGGAACTTAAATAGTTTATATACTTGGGAACAAAGAAAAGCCATTCAGTGATGTAGAAATTGTGAAAGAATGCATCATAAACGTTATTGGATACTTAGACCCTAAAGATGTTTCAAAGTACAAACAACTGCCTTTCAAGAAGAACCTTAATTGTTTAGAAGCACAAATTAACCTTCAACTTCAAAGAACAACTTCATGCAATACGTCAAAAGGAAAATTATAGTATTCAATAGCTTTAGATGGATCAACTGATACTACTGACTCAGCAGATTTTATACTTCATTCAAGTCATAAACAGAAGATTTCCTTTGCTACAAAGAGTTACTTGCTTTGAGCACTCTTGTGAACTGAACTCAGAGAATAGGCATCTTGAACAGATTTCAAGATAAATGTCATGAAGTTGGACTGAATTTGGTAAATCTAGTGAGTGTATGTATAGATGGTGCACATTCCATGACACGATAACAAGAAGAATTTATTGCACAGATTAAAAAAAGTATTAATAGATCCAGATGCATTCATTTCTTTTCATTGTACCTTGCCTCGGCAAAGTCTCTATGCTAAAGCTACCATTTTAAGTGTAATTTTGCAACAAGTTGTAAGTATTGTTAACTGTATTCCTGTAAATACAACATGGCATCCTCAATTTTGTAACATGCTAAAGTTGAATGATGAGGTATTCAATGTAGACTTGCCTTATCAATCAAAAGTATGTTGGCTATCAGACAGACAGGTGTTAGCCAAAATTTTATCTCTGCAAGAATAAATAAATTTTATGAGGAACAGAATCAGCAATGTGAATTACTGAAAGAAAATTTCTATAGAAATGCAGTATTTCTGCATGACATCATGTGAACATTTTCCCCAGTTAGCAAATGTCATTGATGAGCAGAATGAAATATGCAAATCATCTGAATACACAGCTGTTACAGACCTATTAATTGGAGAATACTGTACAATGAAAGGTTCACTGACTGTGAGAATCATGATATCACACTCAAATTAGCATTTCAGCCTCACATAGTTGATATCACCAAGGCATCTAAGTAACTAGATGGAATTGATTAAGCTCTCAGTAAATGACATTTTAAAGTTATTATTTAATGCTAAGAAAGATGCAATTGAAATATGGACAAATACAATAGAATACCCACACCTTCTACAACATGCCTGGAAAATGTTCTCTTGCTTTTCAACTACTTACTGCTGCGAATCTGTATTTTCTTATCTAACCCAAACCAAAATGCCCTGAAGGTCACAAAGGTCACAAATGACTGATACTCATATTCAGAAGATCAACTGAAACTGTAGCCCTCCATGCTGCAACCAAATATTCAAATACTTTCCAACAAAATGCAGACACAACCAAGTCGTCAAAAGATTAACTTTAAAATTAACAATTTTCATTTTTTGAAATTAAGTCATAGTACTTACATTTTTATAAAATAACATACATTTTAAACTACATATAATTGAAGTTTCTTGAATGTGGCCTTATTTGATTACAGCTAAATTAATGCAGCCTTCCAATATGAAAAGGTTCCCCACTCCTGTTTCAGTCTGTAAAGATCTGAGGAACCTTTCCCAAAGAAAGATCACAAACAAATTAGAATTCTGTAGTTTTCACTACATATTCCAAAAATCAATCAAGTGAAAACTTAAAGGTAACAGAAAACAGAAAGGAAGAAAAAAAGATACCCTAAACAAAGGTTAATTCTATGGGAGAAAAACATGGCATCCAACTGAAAACTAGGCAGTATTCTTAAACAGAAGACAAACAAATTAATACCAATAATTCACAAACTTTAAAAAAAATTAAGTTAATCAAGATATTAAAAAATGCATCAGAAATGAAGATGTGTTAACCAAAAGACTAAATGTCTTTATTCCCATCATAAAATATTTGTTACTACAAATAAAATGCATTTTAATTATTTCAGTACTCTATTTCTAGTTGAAACTTCATGTCAACACAAAGTACCATGCTTTACCACACACTTCTTAAGAACACACAGGTTGAAAATGGCCTAACAGTCTCGGCACCTGTAGTTCAGAGGCTAGTGCACCAGCCACATACACTGGAGCTGGCAGGTTCGAACCCAGCCCAGGCCTGCCAAACAACGACAACTGCAACAAAAAAATAGCCAAGCGTTGAGGGGGGGAGGGTGCCTGTAGTCCTAGCTACTTGGGAGGCTGAAGCAAGAGAATCACTTAAGACCAAGAGTTTGAGGTTGCTGTGTGCTGTGAGGTTACGGTACTCTACCGAGGGCAACATAGTGAGACTCTGCCTCAAAAAAGAAAGAAGGGAAAGGGAAAGGGAAAGGGAAAGAAAATGGCCTACTAAACATGCTATTCCCTAAGCATAAACAAATCCAACAGGCTAAATATGAACATTATGTTTGAACTAATCCTACCGTCAAGAATATATGCACATTGGTGAAGTAAATCATCATAGACAATTCTCTGCTCTTCCTTAGCTCTCAATGCCCACCCATTTCAGGAGCTGCAGACACAATGACACATCTCTTTTTTTCCCTGACTTTCTTGACTTCAGACCATGCCTTCATCTTTTTTCCTCTCCCAATTTGTATTTCACCATCCAACTTGTAGGATAATATTTAGAAATAAACATATCCTACATCAAGCACACAAAGTAAATTCAGTGTGAGTTTAAAATGACTTGCTTTTCTTCCAGAGGCTTAAGAGATCTGGACCCCCCTGGGTTACACACAGAGTTAGGCTTTTTTGGAGTTGTAAAATTTCTTAGGTCTTTTCTCTGAAGCTGTACACCCCGTGAAGCCTGAGATCCAAAGGCATGCCGCCCTTCCTCAGAGATATGGGCCAGAAGGTTGACATATGTTAACAACATATTGTCAGAGGTCTATAGGTACTCTGCCCTGAAGGAAGGACATAGTCATTACTTCATACTGAGTAAACTGAGTGAATGCTTGGAGATATTCAATTCCCCTGTGGCTACTTCCATCTTTGTGATCTCCCTTTCGATACCTGCTCGGAAATTAGTCACTGTCTAGAAAAAGAGATTTACTACAAAAGTGATTGTATTGATATGTAAAAAGGAAAATAATATAATGATGAAACTAACAGATAAGGGATTAAGTGTGTACGTGACTGAAAAAGTATAAAACCAGAACCTGGAATAAAAGATTTTTGCTATATGCCATCCCACGGTGTATAGTCTGTTTCTTGACTTAATAATTACAAGAGCGAGTACCCGGCAAAGCTGCTGTTCATTCACGTCTCCAGTCACGAAACACAACTTCAAAAAACTTCTTTACATTGTTTTCCCCCAGCATCTAGGGATGCTGTTCCTGATAACTACTCAGAATTCCAAAGCACACCATTTGTATGCACCACAGATAAAACAACCATATTTCCCAGTTTCAGTCCTAGTTTATTCATGTTGTACAAATATTATTAAAAATAATACCCCATTTCATTCTTAGAATTTTCTAGCTAAGACAATAGGTTAAATAGTTACTCAGTCCACAAAAATGGGACTATGAATGGTCAAACACATAGTAGGTACTCAAAGGAGCACTGCTTGCCTGACTAGTTGCCTGAATGAATGCAGCGGTAACTATTTCAATGCCAGCTCAGGGCTCTGAAGTATCCTTTATGAACATATATAGGTTTTTTATTACTTTTAAATACACTGATTATCAAATTAAGTACTGGCCAAATTGCCATATATACTCGAGTATAAAGCGAGTTTTTTCGACACAAAATTTGTGCCGAAAAAAACCCGAACTCGGCTTATACTCGGGTCATACAGGTTATTTGATTCAGTGTGCGCGCACCTAATCAAATGCACATAATCTCCCGTCGTCTTTGTGATTTAGCTTGATTACCTGTTAAGTTACGGTTTTCTGCAATGTAAAGTTTTAAAGTTGTTGTTGCTAGTTTACAGTTTTTCTTTAGCAATAAATATTGAAAAGCATTTAACCTACTGATTCCTCAATTATTGTAATTGTTTTGGGTATATATTTTTATTTTTGAAATTTACCAGTGGCTACTGCATTTTC
>CAUYPK010161119.1:0-11259 GCA_963574355.1 Loris lydekkerianus | reverse complement strand
CAAGACCAGAGATGTTGGCGTGGATGTGGAGAAAAGGGAACACTTCTACACTGCTGGTCAGAATGCAAATTAATACATTCCTTTTGGAAAGATGTTTGGAGAACACTTAGAGATCTAAAAATAGATCTGCCATTCAATCCTATAATTCCTCTACTAGGTATATATACCCAGAAGACCAAAAATCACATTATAACAAAGATATTTGTACCAGAGTGTTTATTGCAGCCCAATTCATAATTGCTAAGTCATGGAAAAAGCCCAAGTGCCCATCGATCCATGAATGGATTAATAAATTGTTGTGTATGTACACCATGGAATATTATGCAGCCTTAAAGAAAGATGGATACTTTACCTCTTCATGTTTATATGGATGGAGCTGGAACATATTCTTCTTAGTAAAGTATTTCAAGAATAGAAGAAAAAGTATCCAATGTACTCAGCCCTATTGTGAAACTAATTTATGGCTTTCATATGAAAGCTATAAACCAGTTATAATCTAAGAGTATGGGTAAGGAGGAGAGGGAGGGAAGGGAGGAGGATAGGTGGAGGGACGGTGACTGGTGGGATTACACCTGCGGTGCATCTGACAAGGATACATGTGAAACTTACTAAATGTAGAATATCAATGTCTTAGCACAATAACTAAGAAAATGCCAGGAAGGCTATGTTAACCAGTGTGATTAAAATGTGTCAAATGGTATATAAAACCAGTGTATGGTGCCCCATTATTGAATTAATGTACACAGTTATGATTTGATAAAAAAAAAAAGACTTTTGTGTTTCATACTCTCAACAACCTCATGAAATAGTCACTAAATTTTACATTTGAAGAAACTGAGATTAAGAGAAATTATTTGAAATGGCTAAAACCGATTCAGCTATTAAGCAATGGACCGTGATCTGAGATTAGCTCTGAATGCAAAGCTTAATCATGAAATATGTAAACATTTTGAGTTTTATTGACAAGTGTTTTTTTTTTTTGGTGAGGTTCATCCTGCTAGTTTTCCAGGTAGCATCTGTGGGCAAATTCATTCTCTTTCTCTCTCAAAATATATAGGGGGAAAAAAAAATATATATATATATATAGAGAGAGAGAGAGAGAGATAAATTAATATATATATATATTCAATTTAGAAATTAAGATATATGTGGTGAAACATGCATATATGTTAATGTATATGTGTATATATATACTCTATAAATGAATAGAATGTAAAACATAATGCCTTCATTTAAAAATTCAAAATAAATTGTATATGAATTTTAGCATTATAAAAAACAAAAGTAATAGCATTAAATTCTTTTTGAATGCCTAATTTTAAAATGCTATTTTCTAAATAGGATTGTGGATGCTGAATATGTACTTTGTACTCTGATAACTAAAATCATTCGTTAGGTCAAGATGGATGTCGACATACTCATAAAGTGTTCTTATACAACACACATTGTAATAACAAAGCTAAATGAAATGGTTCATTAAAATTGTTTCCTTTGCTGTTCATACAATTATCTGAGACTCTATGCTCACGGCAGAGTCCAGATGATAAAATTGTGGTCAGTGTGACCAATATGATAACACCTAGGTGTAAAGGTATAAAAACAAAAGGCCTCAGATAATTAGATGGTGGTGCAGAATGTGGTACACACTATGAGGAAGATACAACTGAAGTGACGTAGACATTGATTCAAAGTAGGGAAAAGTAGACAGTAGCTATGGTGCAACTGAAGGCTCCATGGTTGCAGATAAAAATATGTCACCCTAGGCAAGTCCCTGTTCATCTGGGTCTTACTGTCTTCTTGTTTGCAACAAAGACATCAATATGCCTTATCCTTTGGGAATATAGGTGTTTGGGGGGAATTTTGGTAGGAAACAGTGCATATGAGGTCTGACAATTAGGTTTGCAAACTCATCCTAGAAAAAGTACTACATACCTCAATGCTGAATATCACTATGGTCACCTTCAAAGTACTCCCTTCGACCATCTGGTGAGTGTGGTGATATTCAGCAATATGTAGCATATTTTCTAGGATGAGTTAGTAAACTTAATTGCCTGACCATGTATATCCACATATATGTGGTTTTATAGAAAATCCAAAGTATCTTAGCCCCTGGAGTGGAAGGTCCCTAAATCAAATCCTATGTATAGTCTTTCCCAGATCTATCATGCTCTCATATTTTCCTTTCTTATACCAAAAAATAAAAATAAAAATAAAAATGCATAGACTAAGATTTGACCTGTCTCATCTGACACTTTCCAGAATTACATATCATAACTAAATAATGAAAATGGTACTTTGGCACTATGTTTGTATTTGAGAGTGTTTAATGCATGTGAATAAGCATACTGTATATATTTGAGTATAAGCTGAGTATTTTTGGCACAAAATTTGTGCCGAAAAACCTGAACTCGGCACAAATTTTGTGCTGAAAAAACTCAGCTTATACTCGAGTATATAAAGTAATTTTAATGACTGTGTTTGCAACTAAAGTCCATGTTCTCCTAGGTTTTACTTTTCATCCTGCTCTAACCACAATCTTCTATTTATCAGTGACTCTATTCTTTCTGTCAGGATACTTCAAAGTGGTTAAATCTTTGATTACAGACAGGCTTGATGCTTGCTGGACAATTCAAGGGCTATTTACAGCATCTCTTGTAAAAATGGGTGTGACAAGGGCAGCCAGTGTGATGTGAGGAAAAACTACCTCTGGTTTCTTTCCTCCTAGACCACCATAGATACTATCACATCTCTCTATCTGTCTTAGTCCATTTTCTATTGCTGTAACTGAATACAACACACTGGGATAGAAGTTTATTCAGCTCATGGTTCTGGAGACGGAGAAGTTTATGACCATGGTGCTAGATTTTGGTAAAGACTGTCCTGTTGCATTATGAGCATCATGTGGTGAAACAGAGCTAGCCCAGGAGTGTCTGCTTCCTCTCTTTACAATGCCACTAATGCAATCATGAGAGTCCCATTTTAATGGGCTCATCTAATCCTAGTTACCTCCCCGAGGCACGCAGTCAATCACCATATAAATTTATGTATTTTGTTTCCAATCCATGGAATTTGGGGAATTTGGGAGACACATTTAAGTCACACCACCAGCCTTTTACCTAGCAGAACTTATGAAGCCTGGTGGGGGTGGGGAGAAACAGAGAAAAAGGTGTCATGTGCCGTAGAAATCATCCTCAGGCCACATCATACTAGAAATCATACTAGCCACATCTCTACTGAGGGACAAACCTGCAGCTTGAACCATGTCATTTGACAGGAAGAAATGGAACCAAGAAGTATAATTGTCAAGAAACAAAATCTTGGCTTGATGAAAGACTAGTGATTTTCTACATTGGATACTTGCTTTTCCACTAGTGATTTTCTACATTGGATACTTGCTTTTCCATTCCTGTGATACTTTACTGAGAAAAATGTTCTTCAATTCCATCCAGGTAAATACAAAGGATATAAAGCCTCCATCTTTTTATGGCTGAATAGTATACCATAGTTTATTAATCTATTCATGAGTTGATGGGTACTTGAGTTGATTCCACGTCTCAGTGATTGTGAATTGAGCTGCATTGACTAGTGCAAATGTCCTTATGGGGAAATGATTTTGATCCTATGATACAATATGGTTCTTCATTATTTTTATTTTTTAGAAAAGATTTGAATTCTTAGCTGTTGCCTGTTAGTGTTATTGCTGAATTTGAATCACAAAAATATTAGGACATAGCTATCAAGATTAAAATAAACTTCTCTAAATTTTGGAAAGCATGAAGAGTATATATAATTCCTTCTGTAAAAAAGACAAAGAAAAAAGTTAAGGAAAAGAACTTGGTCTAATTTGCTAACAAAATATAGAGACTTAATAGTGGAATTTGACTCCACTATCTATCCAAAGCATCTACATATATTCTCTGTGCTTCAGAAATATATGTATTTCAAATATACTTTGAATTGCTCTTTTCTACTTCCTTTTCCCCTTGCTCTCCAACTCCATTACCCTGAATAAGTTGATGTTTTGGATATTTTCTATTTTGAAAGAGTAATGCATTTTTTGAAAATGAAATAATAATAATAAACCCCCACTAGCAACTGCTAGTCGACTTGGGAACTCAAAATTAAATTAAATTCTTGTGCACATTACCACTATAAAATTTACCAATGGCACTTTTAAAAAATGTGCTGATGATGCACAAAAGGAAATGAAATCCGTTTTGGAGAGGAAATAAATAAGCTCTCTGCAGTGGGCAGGCTCTGTCCCCAAGCAATAGCCTTGAGTCTATAAAGGGCTGAATGTTTGAAATTAGGACATATATAAAATCAAGGAAGAAGTCATATTCTCGTTATGTATTTTGCCAGTTCCAGTACAATGTACACTCTCTCGTTAGTCTCACATTCATCAACCTATTGACAGTTTTTATTCATCTCTAAATGAATGACAATGTATAACATCTGGATTGCCAATACAACATAGCTATAGACATACTTTGCAGTGGATAAGCCAAGTATTAACATTTTATTTTTCACACAGATTACAAACAATAATACAATATCATGCATTTAACTCAATAATCATCTTTGAAAATACACCCAGAAAATGAAATCTAACCTATAAATACTTAGTAATAAGGAATATTCATGAAATTCAATTTTCTATGCTTACTCTTAGATAAAAAGTAAAATATAGTGGAAACTGATAGAAAAAGTGAACGTAAAGGAAAAAATAGAAGGTTATTCAAAAATTTGTTGGAGAGTTAGAAAAAGAGGAAACGCAGGGAATGAGAAATCAAATTCATCTTTGTGTCACACTTTTTTTTTTTTTTTTTTTTTTTTTGCAGTTTTTGGCTGGGGCCGGGTTTGAACCCACCACCTCTAGTATTTGGGGCCAGCGCCCTTCTCCTTTGAGCCACAGGTGCCACCCTTGTGTCAGACTTTTAATGTGTAGATTCTCCTTGTGAGCTTCAATGGTTGAGATTAAAGGCTACTGATTATCTGCAAATAATTTATGACCTTAAGAAGTCTCTAAATTTTTGCTCAGGAATTTATGTGTTACACAGAGACCAAACAGAATGATAATAATAATAATAAGATGACTTTCAGTTATTCACCCATTGTCCCATGTGTCTGTATATCTATCCGTATATTACTTTCTAAACTTGCATTAAATATGAGTGTTTTCAGAGAGTGTATAAATGATTACCCTATTTGTTTACCTTTTTCTACAAAAGCTGTGTACTTCATCCAATTTCTATTTTTCTGCCATTTGAAGAATGTTCTGATAAATAAAAATTACTGTGCTTAGAGGTGGGCATGGCATAATGCCAGATCTCCAAGAAAACCCCATGCTCAAAAACATTACGTACTCTCAGTTCTCCTTAGGATAAATGATAAAATAAGTTACTTAATTTCTCCATGCCTCAGTTTCCTTTTTATGTAAAACATAAAAAGTTGTAGTATCTACATCAAAGGGTCCTTGGTGAAGATTAAATGGTATTAAACCAGCAAAGTCTCTAGGGTAGAGTTTGGTCTGCATCAAGAATTTGATCATTGTTAGCCTTTATTTTTATTACCTTAATTGGTATTTATAGGTAAGTCCATCATAATCACAGTCACAGTGGCCTCAAGGAGTAAAAGCTCAAGTGCTCTCAGATGTGCAAACTATTAATGTATTAGTCAGTATTCTCCAGATAAATAGAACAAACAATATATAATAGGTAGATAAATGATAGATAGATGACAGATAGATAGACAGATAGATAGATAGACAGATAGATACTACATGTAGATATAAGAGGAGATTTCTGGTGGAAACTGGTCATGATAATGGATGCTAAGAAGCCCAACAATACACATCCTACAAGTGGGACAGCTAGACAGTGTGAGGAGTTGGGGCTTAGAAGCCTGACAATTCCCCACCTCCCAACCCCTACCACCAGGTTGCCACTGTTGATCTAAGTTTCTGAATCTGAAGACCCAAGAACCAGGAACTCCAGGAACCAGGAACTGAAAGGAAGGCAGGAGAAGATGGATGTCTCTGTTCACAAAGGGAAAATTCACTCTCCTTTGCTTTTTGTTCTCTTTGTGCTCCCAGGGGTTTGGGTAATTCTGCTCCACTTTGATGAGAGCAGATTTTCTTTACTCAGTCTTTTGATCCAAATGCTAATCTCCTCTGGTTCTGTGCTTCACAGAAGCACCTAGAACCAGTGTTACCGACTCTCTGAGGATTCCTTATCCCAGTAGAGTTAACACATAAAATTAATCAGCACGATGACCAAGTCAGGGATTCTGGTACATGGCCTTGAGAGTCTTGACAAATTCTCTTGGTATCTCTCCTTATTAAAGCCCACTGAAGACAGGCCAGCATGGTCACATAGGGGGCAAAATTTTGTTCTCTGGCTCATAAGTTAGAAGGCAGCCTGGCAGAATTGTGAGTGCCTCAGAAGATAAGTGTTAAGAAAGTAAACTTAGATGATTTGGGTGGTATGGGTAGTCACGCAGTTTTGGTAGGTTTGGTCATTGTTTGTAAACTAAGTGATTTTCTGGAAGAATCAAATTTCTTATCTTTAGAACACTTGATCTCATGCCAAATTAGTGTTGGATTTGTTTTTCTGATGTCTTATCATTAATATGTGGAAATTAAAAAATAACTTGTGGTTAGTGTGTATTGCATGTTAGGGTTTGCACAGATTATTCTGTGACTCATGAGGATAACTTATAAGTTTTGATTTATATTCAATTCTAAGTTCCTTCATCACAGCCTATTTGCCAACAGGGCTTTTTATTTTTTTCACCATCATCAATTAGTTTGGAGACTTCTAGTAGTTCTGGTGAGAAACAGAAGAGATTGTAGGTGGAAGTTGACATAAATGGATGGTCTTGAGAAATGTTTATGAAGCAGAACTACCAGGTTTTGGTGATTGAAGAAATGCCAGAGGCTAAAGGAAAAAGAAGTTGAGAGGAAGCCTGCTGGATTTCTAGGTCTACAATTTCTTTTTCAAATATAGATCTACGCAGGTAAGGCAAAATGCATATCCACCACAATAGGTACAATGCTACCAAGTATTCAAATAAGAAATTAATGTAAATCCAAATGGAAAAGCAAATGATATTACAAAATATTACCGGTTCCATAAGGCATTTTTTTATGTCAAGATGACTGCAGAGCTGACCATGGAAATCATTTAAAGAAAACAATAACAGTGGGTATATTTTATCCATTTAATTGAGTTGAATTTATTTTACTAGAATCTTAGATTTGTAGAATAATATTTTATTTTGCCTATGATATGATAGTCCAAGAGATGTTTTATTTAACATTTAATAATTCCATTGAATCTAATCATTCTGGTGGCAGATACCGTATATACCTAAGTATAAGCCGAGTTTTATAGGCATAAAATTTGTGCCAAGTTCGGGTTTTTCGGCACAAATTTTGTGCCGAAAAAACTCGGCTTATACTCGAGTATATAGGTACTTTTTTCTCTGATTTTATTCATGCAAAAGTTATTCTTCTTCACTGAGAACCATTTTTGCCACTTTTCCCCCCTAACACTTGTGCATTCACACACAGGATAACACCTAAATAATGTACATTTGACCTGTTTTATAACATTCACATACATACAAAGCAGTGATAAATCAAAGATTCCTTCTTGTAACATCAAGGAAAGCATATAAGAGAACAAAATTAGTTTTCAATTGGAGCTCCAGTAAAGGAATCAGCTAAAATCTAGAAAATAATTATCCCATGGAGTTGGTTTATAAGCTAGTTGAAGAAGCCGGCTGGTTTAAAGGAAGTGTAAAACAGCCCCCCCACCCACACACACCCCCAAGGACAGCCTTGATCATGGTTGTGCCTTCTTTAACTGATCAAGTAATTAAAGCCACAGATGATGTAGACTTTTATAATGCAAGCTGGAAAATCCAAGTAAAATCACACTCTTCACTTTAGGATGTCACCTCCTACTCTTTATGGTAAAATTGAAGACATCCTAGGTGCTTCTGGCACACCAGGTTAAAGGAATTCTCAATTTTTACTGCTGAACACATACATTTAGGGTATTTGTATGTTACCTTGGGGTATCTTAACATTACCCCAAGTACATGATAAGAAATTTAAACCCGAATATAATTAAAATTGAAAAATGTTTCTTTTGATTTCCTGAAACAAGAAATGGATACCAGCAAACATTCTACAAACAAAACTCTTTTCAAATTTCAACAAAGGGATTTGGAATTTTGTGAAAGCATATACATCAAAAATTAGAGTTTATATATCCTGAGAGTTAACAGACACAAGTTCAATAAAGTAACCTCAGAGCTTGTGGCCCAACAACATTTAGAAGAAGAGGTGAGTTTATAGAAGCCTGGACTTAAAACATAATAAAAATGAAATTTCTGTATCGTTAGCCTGAGCTCTTAAAGCAAATAAAACTCTTCACAGATGGAGACTATAGTATGTTCTGGTTATCTTCTGTACTGAGGTAGAAAACACATTACCAATATATCATCAGGTTAAAAATTACATTCAAAATTATTCTCTACAAAAAACACATTTTAGCTTTGCATAGCACTACATTTTGTGCAGCAGGGACAACAGCCTCTGGGGATTAGTGAATTTGCTAGAGTAATATCCTATGTGGGGTCACGTAAGTGCAGATCTAATAGATCTTTAGCACATTTTACAATTGATAGGTGATGTATCATTTGTGTCCTGATACATTGTTTTCTGACATTATAGATATTTTTCAAGAGATTGGAACACCAATGTGCTGTAGTTATTTCACTGAAAGATGGTAAGACAATGGTGAGGAAAAGATAGCACAATAAACTATGGAATATTATCCATTATCATTATTACTGATTTTTATTCACTCATACAAATATCACACGTTAGTTAAAGACCAACACAAAATCTAGTAAAAGTAGTTGATGACAAAAAAAATTTTTTTATTGCATATTGAAGACTAAACATGTGGAGATACATTTATCACCTGATTTTCTCTTGAGAACATGATTAAAGTGAATTATTTATGGAAATAAGGAAATAAATCTACTGTCATGGTACAAATTGAAACTAAAGCAAGCATAAGGCAATTCAAGTGTCTTTTTTCATATCCATAATAAATTGGACTGAAAAGATACATTATGTGTTTTTCAACATGAATTTATTCTGCAATAACTCTGCTACTTAGTTTCTTTACAGAAACTAAGAAAGACTTGACTCAGTATCATTACTAAAGAAACTTGTAGAAAATGTAACTGGTAATGATACAGGAAGGGTGGGCCCCAGCCAGGCGGGTAGGCCCCAGCCTAAAGGGAGGACCTGCCATCTCTGTTCTGGGGGTGTTGGTGCAGCGGCAAAGGACAGAGAGGCCAGTGGGTTGGAGGGAAGGTTGAGGGGTGGACAAGGGGCCAAACAACTGCTGAGGGACACCTACAGGTTGCCAGGTTAGTGAATACTTCTGTGTCTCCACCCTAGCTCTGTCTCCTTCCCCTTACACTTAAGGCTAAACACAGAATTCCCCCTTTGCCAGGCCTGGTCAATTTCATGTAAGTTTCCTAGGCCTGGAACAAAAAGGATTGTATCATTATAAAATATATTATATATTATTATCATTGTGTGTGTGTGTGTGTGTTTCTGGTTTTATTGTTATATTGGTAATAAGTAGAATGCAAATAAAGGAAAATAGAAGATATCCATAACATCTAAGATTGCATGTTTAAACCTGAATCTTATGAGTAAGTACAAGAATAATGGAAGGAGGTAACCAACACATCTATAAATGAAATGTAATGAAGTAGGCACAATTTAGTTGGCTTTTATACATATGACATACTGAATATTTGTACTCCAAAAATAAAATACAGTAAACCTTCTGATACTAGAAATTCCAGATTACATGTTCATATAAGGGAAAATTCTGCTTTTTAAAAAATTTTTTATTTATTAAATCATAGCTGTGTACATTAATGCAATCATAGGGCACCATACACTGGTTTTACAGACCATTTGACACATTGTCAGCACACTGGTTGAAGATAGATGACCTTCCTCCTCTAGCTAGAAATGTTTCAGCAAAGAAATTTGTAGTAATTTTATCATTCTTCCCCCCACACACACATAACTACATACATACATATCTCTATCTATCTATCTATCTATCTATCTATCTATCTATCTATCTATCTATACCTGCTTGTGTATATACATCTAGTGCAAACAAGATAACAGGACTCCACCTGTATCTCAAGTGTGGATGCTCCTGTGCTCTGACACATCATAAAAGCCTATCCAGTAGAAAGTTTGTAATAAGGGGCTAATGTCTCATTCTCATCCTTTCTCAGCATATATCTGCTGGCAGTATTTTCTCCTTATGTTAACTTTGGTGAAGTTAATTATATCTGTGAGATGCATTATTTGGGTTGAGTTCTACAGAGATTCTTAAACTGTCTATTATCTGAATTTTAGCATCTTTTGTGATGTTTGTTAAGTTCTACTAGATTATCTCTTGGAGAAGAGTATCTGCACAATGTGAAGCATCCTCGTAGCCTTCAGGCATTTCTGTAAGGATAAAATTATTTTTCTTGGATTTATCCCAGAGCTCTCTCAGAGAATGTTCATTTTTGATCTTCACTTCTCTTCTTCTTTGTACATTTGGGAACATTCAAAATCTTTCTCCTTGATGTGATAAGACCTGTTGTTCTGCCTGCTTCAATCTGTTACTGAGGGATTCTACTGTATTTCTCATATCATGGAAGGCTGCAACTTCTTTTCTAAATGTGTTAAAATCTTTGGTCATTTTCTCTTTGAATTTATTAAATTCTTGGGACTTTTCAGCTAGAATTTGTAATTCCAACTTTACTTCCATGTTGTTAACCTTATTTGCCACCCAAATTCTAAATTATATTTCTGACATCTTGGCCATATGTTTATTAATAAGATTCTCTTGTGTCTGATTTGTCACTGCTTGGGTTATTTGATCTCTTCTGATTATTTATGTTGCCAGACTCTTTCCAATGATTCTGTCCCATGATTGTTTTTACTTTTTGGATAGATGAACAGGTTTGGTGAAATTCAGTTGCAGGCCTCTGGGGTTATGGTTGACCAGCACTTTAATAAAGAGCTGGGAATAGTGATGGTTTTACAAAGAGCCTGTATACTACTACAGCCTGAGACTCTGGAGACTTGCTTGATGTGATTGGCCTAGGTGTCTCTTTCTGGTATTCAGCTATCTCTGTCCAAACCTACTGAAT
>CAUYPK010161118.1:0-13435 GCA_963574355.1 Loris lydekkerianus | reverse complement strand
TTTCTATTTTTAGTAGAGACAGGGGTCTCACTCTTGTTCAGGATGGTGTTGAACACCTCAGCTGAAGCATGCACTCACCTTGGCCTCCCACAGTGTCAGGATTATAGGTATGAGATATTGCACCCAGCCAAAATCAAAATTTTAAGAAATACTAAATACATATAAATGCTACAATAAAAGCTTCTAGCCTCACAAATTAAGTCTTTTCCTAACTTCTAAACCCTAGTGTGAAATATAATGGATCCAAAGAAAAAGATTACAAAGTAGTATCTTCAGTTGGAAGGTTCCTAATCTTTCAGTCTGTTTTGCAGAGTATCCACTAGGGGTCACCATTATGTTTAAATAGCGATGATGTTAGGTTTAGTAATGGTTAAGTTTAAGAAAAACCACCAATTTTAAGTTCTTCTATAACACAAAGCCTTTCTCCTCAATGATCAACATGTACATAATTTATTGTTCTTTGGCAGAAAGAGACATCAGAGACTTATAAGCTTCTATTGTTTGAATATAGTAACAATGATAAATCTGGGAAAGATACTGATCTTTACACACTGGCTGCTTTTGGTGCCAGTGCCCAGAGAAGAAACATACCAAATATGTTATCACCGTACATACATCTTCACATTCTGATTTGTGCTGAGAAGGAAAGCAAAAAGCTCTCTGAGCACACATGAAGGTGAGTTTAACTGGTATCTGAGTTTCAGGGAAGTCGAACGTCTGTTAAAAGGAGACACTGATGGGGGAGAGAGAAAAGACACTTCATTCAAAAGCATGGAGTCTGTAGAAGCCCCGTTAGGAAGAAAAGCAAGGTCCAGGCACTTGGCCTATGCCAAATGGGCAGCCTTTGAAGGGATTTAAACAGGAAATGACAGAATAACAATGACAAACATTTCTATGGCTCTTTCAACTTTCATAACACTATCTTCATTATGTCAATGACACTGTCTGATAGATACTATTAATAACGCAGGATGCCCATATCACGGATTTGTTTTCCTTTTTATTAGTATTTATTTATTTATTTATTTATTTATTTATTTATTTACAGAGTCTCACTTTCTCGAGTTGGTATACTGCCATGGCATTACAGCTCACAGCAACCCCAAATTCTTGGGCTCAAACCAATTCTCTTGCATCAGCCTCCCGAGTAGCTGCGACTACAGGCGCCCACCCCAATGCCCCGCTATTTTTAGAGATAGGGGTCTCGCCCTGACTCAGGCTGGTCTTGAACTCCTGAGCTCAGGCAATCTACCTGCCTCAGCCTCCCAGAGTGCTAGGATTACAGGTGTGAGCCACAGCGCCTGGCCCTATTTATTTATTTAAGACAGAGTCTCACTCTGTCACCCTTGGTAGAGTGCCATGGCATCATAGTTCATAGCAACCTCCAACTATTGGGCTCAAGCGATTCTGCTGCCTCAGCCTCCCAACTAGCTGGGACTACAGGCACCCACCATAATGCCCGGCTATTTTTAGAGATAAGGTCTCTCTCTGGCTCAGGCTGGTCTTAAACCTGTGAGCTCAGGCAATCCACCCACCTTGGCCTCCCAGAGTGCTAGGATTACAGGTGTGAGCCACTGTGTCTGGACTTATTCATTTTTGAGACAAAGTCTTGCTCTGTCACCCTGGCTAGAAGGCAGTGGAGTCATTATAGTTCACTGCAACCTCCAACTCCCTCGCTCAAGTGATCTTCCTGACTCAGCCTCTAGAGTAGTTTGGACAACAGCCACATACCACCACACCTGGCTAATTTTTCTATTTTTTGTAGAGATGGGGTCTCATTCTTGCTCAGGCTGGTACACATTTGTTTTCCTAAAGTGAAAGAGTGCCAATAATCATCTTCAATCATTATAAATAGAGCTCTCACTCCCACTCCATCCAAAGGTACCTTGAATAACTTATGGAGTCTTCTTTCTTGAGGGGCTAAAGCACCCATGAACCACTGAAGTGAGCCTTCCTTGGAAGGGTAGTCATTAACCTCCCACCCGGGGAAAGGGAGGGAGGAATGAGAATGTTGGTGTTTGGAGTCTGGAAAAGGGATTGTGCCTTCCTGATTCTTAGGGGAGGATTCTGAAAGGGAAGAATCTGAAAAGTGGCAGGTGAACAGATCCAGAATGAGGCCACAGGAGCATAGTACCAGGAGTCCTGCTCTGGAGTCCTAGTGAAGTACCTGGGCTGAGCTGAACAGAGTGAGCTCCTCCTCAGAAGGCATCAGAGTGGCTCATGTAGGAAGCGACTTAGCAGTGGGTCAAAATTACTGCTCAGTCACATAATGAGCAACACTTTTAGTAGCACTGTGTGACATGCTAGAAAGCAAATAGCAGACTGTGAGGTTCTTGCCCTTTTTGTGTGAAAGCTGGACCTACCATCTCTCCTTTTGCACTGCCTATATCCCTGGAGGTTCTTGGACAATTCAGGAGGAAAAAAGACGGAAGAGGAAGACACAAGCACTAGACTTGCTTCTGATGAGATAGATGGGGCAGATGTGATTGCAATGTGTACTCTTGTGGTTCTAAAACCCTCCAAACCCAACAAATGAAAGAGCAGAACTGGGAGTGGAATGGAAAATTCCAGGTTCTTTCCATTATGCCATAAGCCTCACTTGGGAAGGATTTTTTTAAATTAAAATGAAATAAATTAAACAGCATAGATTTCACGCCCTATACCCTACATGTGCACATGCACACACACACACACACACACACTCACTGCCTACTTAGTACTTATATTTGGCAGCATTCCAAGGTGCTGTTCCTGATTTCAATAACTGGTGTAAGTTCACATCACTTTGAATTTCCACAGTATTTTGTTTAGAGCTCTATGACAGGGCTTATTTGACTCTTTTACAATCCTCCTTTGTGTAACTATCTTATCTCTCCTATGACAGTACAAATGATTTGTGGTCAGGGACTGATCTTATTCATCTTGTATGTCCACATTGCAGGTATCTAATATTTTGGTTAAAATAAATAATTGAGATTTCGTCTATTTCCTCATCTCTACCAATTGATAGTGGATGGCGGGGAAGAACGATGAGGTACCTGCTGATTTAAAGTTGACCTAAAATTCCACTTATCTATGCATCTCTAAGCCTTACAAATCTTACGTAAAAGTTTGTGACTCACTATTTTCTTATATTTACATGAGACCATTAAGAAAAATAGAGTTAAAGACTATTTCAAGAGGCATTAGCATTGTGGCTTTAGAGACAGAGAGAATAAAACCTAAGAGTTTTGTTTTGTTACCACTCAGTCACGTACATGCTTGAACAACCTCAAAGGGGACTGAGCTTAAAGAACTGTGACAAAGGGACATGGAACAACTGGTGAATGCAGTGTATGTACCGGAGCTGGATCACTGGTGACTGCTGCTTTTAGCAAAGTAAATGGCAATTATAAAAGTTTGGGGGAAACCTTTGGTTACCACAGCTTCTTACCAAGACAAGCTACAAAACATCAACATATAACCATCTCCATAAACTGATACGCTTTGTCCCTAACAAGGCAGTAGGTGAGGTCTGGGGAAAAAACAATGTGGAAACCTACAGCCCAAGAAGAAACTCGTAAAAGGAGAGATTCTGTACACAATTAAATGAAGTGAAAGACCAAAGAAAGTCAAAGGACAAAAGAAGAAAACAAAATACACAAAGGTCGCAAATAATCTCAAATACCCTAAAGACAGAACAGAATGTTTTCACCAACCCCATAAAAAGTATTAGTGGCAGTAATGTTCCAAAACAAAAGATGTGGGGTCCAAGAGAAGATAACACTAGAACGTCAAAGTAGTTTTGAATAGCAGAGAAATGCCTAACAGAGCTGAGGCTCCTGCTGAGTCTTCTCAGGCCCAAAAGAAGGAAGCCTCTCAATTTCCACACTTTCTCTGTTGTGGATACCATATTACCAACTTGCTGGTGAACAGTCAAAATGAGTTACTAAGATCTCCAAGATCTTTTAAATTGATATAGATTATCTTTGTCTAAATTTTGAACAATCCTTAAATATAAATGTTAGGATAAAAAATTCGAACTGAGGCTCAATGCCCGTAGCACAGTGGTTAAGGCACTGTTTGAACCCAGCCAGGGCCAGCTAAACAACAACAACAACTGCTACAAAAAAATAGCCAGGTGTTGTGGTGGGCGCCTGTAGTCCCAGCTACTTGGGAAGCTAAAGCAAGAGAATCGCTTAAGCCCAAGAGTTTGAGGTTGCTGTGAGCTGTAACGCTACAGCACTCTACCGAGGGTGACACAGTGAGACTCTTGTCTCAAAAAACAAAAGAAATTCTGACTGAATGTGGCACAACAAACATGTCTATGCCTACTCCTTCCCAAAATACCACTAGGATGATAATGAAGGCCTATAGCAGGATAAGAAATAAGCAGCTCGGCTCGGTGCCTGTGCCTCAAGTGGCTGAGGCACCAGCCACATACACCTGAGCTAGTGGGATCGAATCCAGCCCGGGCATGCCAAACAACAATGATGGCTGCAACCAAAAAAATAGCCAGGCGTTGTGGCGGGCAGCTGTGGTCCCAGCTACTTGGGAGGCTGAGGCAAGAGAATCGCTTAAACTCAGGAATCGGAGGTTGCTATGAGCTATGATGCCACGGCGCTCTACCCAGGGCAACAGCTTGAGGCTTTGTCTCAAAAAAATCAAAATAAAATAAAAATGTTTAAAAAAAAAAAAAATGAAAGAAGCACCTCAGTAAGATAGATGACACCAGGAGTTGTCTCTATAAAAATAACATCAGATTAACTCTGAGAAAAGCAAAAAATTGTATAAGAAAAGAAATATAATCATAGTGACTATGACTATTTTCAGGCATGTCCAACCTTTTCCCCCCCTTCCAAACATTTGAAAAACAAAGAGTTGTTTTGGGTCACAGATTAAATAACAGAAGCTGATGAGCAAAAATCAATCCAAAAGATTTGCACATACTTTTTGTGACATCCCACACCACAGATAAGCAAAAGTAAGTACTCATAAAATCAGCATGTAGGCCCCCAGGCCACAGGTTGGACACCCCTGATTTATAGTCATAATAATGTAAACACTGATTGCTGATTTAACAAATATGATAATGTATTGAGCATACAGCCCACAGAGAGTGTAATATGGGGTATGAAGGAAGGAGAAAAGGGAAAAGGGGAGTGTGATGTGTCTACGTGTTAGAGAGAGTCATATAAGAGAAAAATTCTGATATTATTTATTTATTTATTATTTTTGAGAGAGACAGAGTCTCACTTTCTTACCACCAGTAGAGTGCCCTGGTGTCATAGCTCACAGCAACCTCAAACTCTTGGGCTCAAGAGATTCTCTTGCCTCAGCCTCCCAACTAGTTGGGACTACAGGCGCCTACCACAACTCCTGGCTATTTTTTAGAGATGGGGGTCTCACTCTTGTTCAGGCTGGTCTTGAACTCCTGAGCTCAAGCAATCCACCCACCTTGGCCTCCCAGAGTGCTAGGATTACAGGCATGAGCCACTAAGAATGGCCTAAATTCTGATATTTAATACTAGGAAATGAAAAAATAATGCTTCTAGTTGAAAAAAACATTAGTGAAAAAAGTAGTGGCAGTAAAAAAAGCAGTGAAAGAAAGTCAAGAAATAGCAGTAAAGGTATTTGGAAATACAGAGGTTAAAAGAATCCAAAGAAGCTGTCTCTAGGCCAAGAAGAACAAGCAAGGCATAGCACTGTTCGCTTCTGTGATACTTTCTAAAACCTTTAAAATACATGCATTAATTTTACTTACATTTTAAAAAATTATTTATTTTTATTTAATTTTTGTTTTGAAGATAGGGTCTCGCTTTGTCGCCCTTGGTAGAGTACTGTGGCTTCATAGCTCACAGCAACCTCAAACTCTTGGGCTCAAGCGATTCTCTTACCTCAGCCTCCCAAGTAGCTGGGACTACAGGCGCCTGCCAGAAAGCCTGGCTATTTTTAGAGACCCTTCTCGCTTTTGCTCAGGCTGGTCTCAAACTTGTGAGCTCAGGCAATCCATCCACCTTGGCCTCCCAGAGTGCTAGGACTTCAGGCATGAGCCACCACACTTGGCCCTCACTTAAAATTTTTTATAAAAGAAATGCCAGAATATCAAGCAAGAATTGACATAATGTGTACAGTCTCTTGAGGTGTTAGTAAGCCTAAATTAAAAGATCTTTCTATTGAGAGTGGAAACAAGTTGCCAGGATATTACCTAAAACATCTTTACACATTGTTACTAAAGAAAATACTGGAAAATGAGGAATGCTCTAAAAGAAGTGTTCCAAGAGGTAGTGCTGAATAGCACTGAGATTACATGGCAAAGCTGTGAAGGGAATGGGCTAAGAAGTGACCAGTTAAGAAAGCAGACATAGGATGGGAGTGGGATTCCCTGAGCTCAAGAGCTCGAGACCAGCCTGAGCAAGAACAAGACCCCATCACCACTAAAAACTGAAAAATCAGCCAGGTATCCTGGTGGACACCTGTAGTCCCAGCTACTCAGGAGGCTGAGGCGAGAGGATCACTTGAGCCCAAGAGTTTGAGTTTGCTGTGAGCTATGATGCCACTGTACTCTACCCAGGGTGACAAGAGTAAAACTCTGCCTCAAAAAAAAAAAAAACACATAAAAAGAAAATAGAGAGTTAAGTATAGAAACTTCTGTGCAATTCGATTATAAAGAGGCAATAGAAGGCAGAGATGGAAGTAGTTGACAAGTAAAGGGAGGGCTTTTTTTTTTTTTTTTTTAATATGACAGTAATTAGCAAGATGAGCTGCTGTGGGTAGACACTAACGGCAGGAGCAGAAGCAGGAAGTGCCAGCAGTGGCACACGGGGGGTGGGGGTGGGGGGGGGCCGTGCAGCTGTCTGCCTCAGCAGGAGGAGCATTTTATTACTGACAGTGTTGAGAACTGCTGCACACATTGATACCAAAAAGCAGGCCAACTTTTTGTTGGTTTTTCTAATGCTTTTTTTTTTGGGGGGGGGGAGACACAGTCTCACTTTGTCACCCACTGTAGAGTGCCACGGTGTCACATCTCACAGCAATCTCAAACTCTTGGGCTTAAGTGATTCTCTTGCTTCAGCCTACCAAGTATCTGGGACCACAGGTGCCCACCACAATGCCCAGCTATTTTTTGTTGCCATTGTCATTGTTGTTCAGCTGGCCTGGGCCGGGTTCAAACTTGCCACCCTTGGTGTACGTGGCTGTAACCACTGTGTTACGGCGCCAAGGCTCTAGTGCTTTCTTAATTCTTTTCAAACATTGCATGCCTTACTGCCTGCAGCATGGTAGACTGCTCCTTACTGCCACTACAAGGTTTGGGAAAAGAGAGAAGCAGTTGGGATCCAATGTATAGGTGGAGGGACTGCCTTTGGGTAGGAGGACAAATTATCTTTTCAGCCACAAGGAAGAAGGTAAACATAGAGGGGCACAGATGGGAGAAGTCTGAAGTTTGGTAGCAAGAAGCTGAAGGAGCTGTGACGGAAAGCCTTCTGTTTCCCCTGTGAGGTCACCTGTAAGGCCATTCCTATTGGGAGCTGAATGGGCCATTCTCTTGGCCTACTATAATTAAACACCTGATTGGTCAAATTCATACTCACTAAGCAACCTTCTACTTATAATTTGGCTTCCCATGTAGATTTGTCCACAGGCAAGAATGTGCTGACCATAAAGGTTTCTCATAAGCCAGTTTTTGAACATGATTTAGTTTCTGTGTAGCCTGACTACAGATAAGAGACAGATCACGGTCCTTTTTATAGTTACATTTCTTACTGAGTTAGTGGCGAAGGATCTGATTGCTTTTATACAAGTGAATAAAGTAAATCTCTAGGCATTCGGACGCATGGGCCAAATCCACAATTAAGCAGCAAATCAGTCTAACGCCCCCACCCCCTAGGTCATACTTTACTCAGCAAAAGCTAGTTTTCATTAGCTGTCAGTGGCCCAATTTCCACTTATTTTCTCTCAATTCATTTCCACATGTACCTTCATTATTTTAAATCAGGTGTCACTGTGTTAGCCTACTAGTTTTTGTAGGAAAGCATTTATAAGAATAATACAGGACATAAACAAGATCATCAGTGAAATATATTGGTATACCATTATTTATGTATTCCACAATTCATTCAACAAATACTAGGAGACCATAAACATTGTGTAAAGCTTACCATGAGAATTGTGGGAGATACAAAGTCCTTATCGTATTTATAATCCAGCAATAAAAGCAATTAACTCCACAAACAACCAGCTTGCAAAAACATACTTTGATTGTAGGAGGGAAATTAGAAATACCTAAAAAATTCCTTACAGTAAAAGTGATTAGGTAGGCGCCTGTGGCTCAGTGGGTAGGGCTCCAGCCCCACATACCCAGGGTATATGGGGTCGAACCCGGCCACGGCCAAACTGCAACAAAAATAGCCAGGCATTGTCATGGCCTGTAGTCCCAGCCACTCAGAAGGCTGAGGCAAGAGAATCGCCTAAGTCCAGGAGTTGGAGGTTGCTGTGAGCTGTGACACTACAGCACTCTACCAAGGGCGATAAAGAAAGACACTGTGATTAAAGCAGAAATAGGCTATCAAAAGAAATCTTGATATCTAAGTAAATTTAAAAATAGGATTTAGAGACGGCCCTGCTTAGAAGCAAAGGTTAGGGCAACCCCTTTGGAATTAAGCATAAAAGTGACTGAGAACTTTCTGATATAGAAAGGATATGCTAGTCTCTTTATAGAAGCAGTAGGTTAGGCTTTGAATTAATCTGTTAAGTTCATTAGGAGTCTTTCCCCAATCCTCCAATCCTCAAGCTCCCTTACAAAACCGGATCTGTCCTTCCCTCCTCTCCTGCCCCTCTTTACCACAGGTCATGTTCCAGCCTAAGTAGGATACAGTTCCTCCCTGGCCTAGAATTTTGTGCCACTGAACCATTCCAGTTATGCGCAGAATCTTTCATACAATACCACCCAAGTTCTGTGTAAACTGACCGAGTTCTGTGTAAATTTGATGACCCTGGGTATTTTAAAAGTGCCTAGCACACAGCAGATGCTCAGTTAAGATTCATTTCCTCCTTTCCTTCCTTCCGTTTTTTCCTCTCACTTGGTAAGGAAGGGACAGAAAAACAGGAACAAACAAAAGCTAGATCTCTAATAAGACAGCATCACTTTGGTGTAAAAATACTGAAAATGTTGAAGCCATTTCTCATTGCTTACCTTGTGTCTGTGGGCTGTACGGAGATAGGAGTTTGGACCTTTTCTTTTCATATCCTTTTTGTGTGATATCCCCTAAATAGCAAGAAATAGAAATTGGTTAGGCATTATTCTTACTCTGTGGCTGTCCACTGTAAAAACAAAATTAATTACAGAGTATTATAGAACTATACATATAAAATGAGGACGAGGAGGAATGTATATTTCTTTGCCAAGGATTTTGCTATGTATCATTTCCCACAGGCATGGAGCAGACTTCTTGTGGAAAACTGCAGAGCTTGTCCCTATACCAATCTTTGCATAGCAAAATACTGCATGCCATCACAGAGATTCTTTAGGCACCCTAGTTCCTTTGGTATTTAAGATATCCCAAAATGGAATACTACAAGGCTGATGAACAATGATCTCTTTAAAATTTCATTTTAACCAAATGAGTGCAATTGGTCTGTATAATTGGTCACTTATATTCCTATATTGAACCACATTACATTTCAAGTCTAGTTAAGAGAAGTCAAAGTTTAGGCACTGGCAGGAGGTAGTTAAAATGCCTTTCGTTCATGCCTGTAATCCTAGCACTCTGGGAGGCAACAGAAGGTGAATTGGCCTGAGCTCACAGATTCAAGACCAGCTGGAGCCAGAGCAAGACCCCACCCCTAAAAACAGCAGATGTTGTGGCAGGCGCCTGTAGTCCCAGCTACTTGGGAGGCTGAGGCAAGAGGATTGCTTGAGTCCAAGAGTGGAGGTTGCTGTGAGCTAAGATGCCACAGCACTCTGACGAGGGTAATCAAATGAAACTCTGTCTTAAAAAAAAAAAAAAAGTTTTTTGTGTATCCCAACACCTGTGCTGGAATCCTCTTCCCATAGTTCACTGGTTTATCTTATTTATATACATGGCTCTCATTTCCAATAGGTTAACTTTAAAAAAGCACACATGAAACATACACAAAATGTGTATACAACAAATGCAGTAAGGATAAACTGATAAACAGAGGAGAAAAAGTGTGGGTACTAAGGAAGGGGAGCAGATGGATGGGGAGAGAATGGGGTTGAAAGGAATGGGACAGGCAGAGGAACAAGAGGATATCAGAAGGGGAATGAGCAATTCAAGCTGAGGACATGTGGGAGGGTGGCATGATAAAGCTTTGTTTTCTGGGGAAAAAAACCACAACAACAACAACAAAAATTTTTAAATCAGAGATAATTGTATTTAAAATGAAGCCTTACAAAGAGCCCAATATATAAAACCAGAAAAAAAGTCAAAATGTTGCCCCATGACCACATTAATGTACACAGCTATGATTTAATAAAAAAAAAAAATTCAAAATGTCATATTAAAAAGTACTTTAAACTTTGACTTTTTTTTGTTGCAGTCGGCATTGTTGTTTAGTTGGCCTAGGCCAGGCTCGAACTCGCCAATCTCAGTGTATGTGGCTGGCGCTGTAACCACTGTGCTACAGGTGCCAAGCCAAACTTCCAAAATTTTAACATTCTCTTATACAGACAGTTGATGCAGGGAATCCTATTTTGATGGACACAAAAAATTTTGAAATTAAGAACGATAGGCAACGCACAGTGGCTCACACCTGTAATCCTAGCACGCTGGGAGGCCAAGGCAGATGGACTGGCTTGAGCTCAAGAGTTTAAGACCAGCCTTAACAAAAGCCAGACCTCATCTTTACTAAAAATAGATAAAACTAGCCCAGCATTGTGGTGAGCACCTGGAATCCCAGCTACTCAGAAAGTTGAGGCAAGCAGATTGCTTGAGCCCAAGAGTTTGAGGTTGCTGGGAGTTATAATGATGCCACAGTACTCTATCCAGATGACAGAGTGAGATTCTGCCTAAAAAAAAAAAAGAAAGATTAAAGCCTTAAAAATTAAGACTAAAGAATGTCATGTGCTGTTGGCCTCAGCATCTAACTGCTAGAGAGATGACAAAGGTAGCAGGCTTTACGCAAGAGAATAACACCCACAGATCTGCACTTCCAGCAAGTTCACTTTTCATGGGGGGGATGAGTTGTTAAGGACCCAAACTAAAAGCCAGAAAGACAAGATGTTGCCCCAAAGCTACTACAGAGATCTGAGCAAGAGGTAGTACTATTAATAGCTTGAACTAAAGAGAGTGGTAGAAGGGATGAAAAGAAGTGAATGAGTTAAAAAGAGATATTAAGGAGGAAAATCGAATAGGATTTGCTAACTGGTTGAATGTAGGGTGGAAAGAGAGAAGTTTCTGGCTTGATGTGCATGTTTGGTGGGAGCTGAAAAGAAGAGAGTTTAGCTTGGGACAGGCCAGTGGGGGACACGAGAAAAGATATCCAATCAACAGCTGGTTTTACGAATCTAGAACTCAGAAAATAAAGGTGGATTTGGAATCATCAGGATATAATTGAAAAATATTATCTTCTTAGAGTCATTTCAAAGTTCCTATCAAAACGTCAATTTAGCAACAGTACTTCTAAGCGTTTATAAAATATTCACACAAGGGCCAGGTGTGGTGGCTGATACCTGTAATCTTAGCACTCTGGGAGGCCGAGGCGGGTGAATTGCTTGAGCTCACAAGTTCAAGACTAGACTGAGCCAGAGAGAGAGACCTCATCTCTAAAGATAGCCAGGTGTTGTGGTGGGCACCTGTAGTCCCAGCTACTTGGGAGGCTGAGTCAAGAGAATTGTGTGAGCCCAAGAGTTTGAGGTTGCTGTGAGCTGTGACACCACAGCATTCTACCGAGGGCAAGAAAGTGAGATTCTGTCTCAAAAAATAAAAAGATTAAAAAAATTAAAAAAATTAAATATTCACACAGGTATACAAAAATCAACAAGAATATTCCATAGCTGAGCATGGTGGCATATGACTGTAGTCTTAGCTATTCAAACTGGTGAGGCAGGATTACTTGCACCCAGGAGTTCTGGGCTATAGTGAGCTATGATTACACCTACGAATAGCCACCGTAGTACAGCATAGGCAAAATATATATATTCTTTGCTCTATTCTTTTTTTTTTTGAGACTGAGTCTCACTTTCTTACTTTGACACCCTTGGCAGAGTGCCGTTGCATCATAGCTCACAGCAATCTCAAACTCTTGGACTCAAGCAATTCTCTGGTCTCAGCCTCCCAAGTAGCCGAGACTCCAGGCGCCTGCCACAACACCTGACTATTTTTTTCTTGCTGTTGCCATTGTTGTTTTAGCAGGCCCGGGCTGGGTTTGAACATGTCAGCTTTGGTGTATGTGGCCAGTGCCCTACCCACTGAGCTACGGGCGCCACCTGGAAAACATTTTTGTCACAACTGGAGGAAGAGGGTACAATGCATGGGTATGTGGCACACTTCCAGGGTGACAGACTCCACTACAACTCAGACTTTACCTTAACATACACAAACAATGGAACCTAATAGTATGTACGTTCATATTAACGGGAAATTAAAAAAAAAAAAAGGCAACAACCAGAGGAAGAGGAGCTAGTGATATCTAACAGATAGAGGCCAGAGATGCCCCTGATACCCTGTAATGCACAAGACAGTCAGGACAGACCCGCCACAAAGACTTACCTACCCCAACAGATCAACAGTGCTGAGGACAGAAAACCCTGATCTATATAATAGTATGCAGCTATTCCAAATGTATTGGCATGTGAGATATCTATAACATATTAAGTATAAAAGGCAAGCTGTGGAACAGTAAGTATATGATCTGATTCAAGTTTTAAAAAACAGTGTTATGTTTGCATACAAACAGAAAATAGTTGGGAAGACTAAATATACTATATCATTTACCATTGTCGGATGGGATTACGGGGATTTTCACTATGTTTTATATGTTTAAAAGATTTTGACCTCAAAAAATAAGCCTAATTCATAATTTATATAATCTCAAAAATATGTATTTTTTGGTCAGGCCCAATGGCTCACACCTGAGGGAGGCTGAAGGACTGGTTATGGCCAAAAGTTCAAGATCTGTCTAGGCAGAACAGTGAGACCCCATCTTTCCAAAAAATAGGAAAAATTAGCTGGGCCTGGTGATGCACAGCTGTAGTCTCAGCTACTCAGGAGGCTGCACAACAGGGTCCCTTGAGCCGAGACGTTTGAGGCTTCAATGAGTTATGGTAACGCCACTGTGCCTCAAACTGGGCAACTGAGAATGAAACCCTGTGTCAGGGGCCACAGCTACGGTGCATCTCAGAATGGGTACAGGTGAAACTTACTAAAGGCAGAATACAAATGTCTACATACAATAAGAAAATGCCATGAAGGCTATGTTGAACAGTTTGATGAGA
>CAUYPK010161112.1:0-25165 GCA_963574355.1 Loris lydekkerianus | reverse complement strand
TCAGATCTTTGAGGGATGCAACTTCTTGTCTCAATGTGTCAAAATCTTTGGTCATTTGGTCTTTGAATCCGTTGAATTCTTGAGATAACTTTTGGAATTCTAATTTGATCTTATTTGCTATCCAGATCCTTAATTCAATTTCTGACATCTCAGCTATTTGTTTGTGCATGGGGTCATGTGCTGTTTCTGCCCCATTGATCCTTGGGGGAGTTGATCTACTCTGATTATTCATATTGCCAGAGTTTTTCTGTTGATTTCGCCTCATGTTTGTTTTTCATTGTTGTCTCTGGCCATCCTCAGAGTTGGGGAGGTGTCTCTCCAAGATTAGACCCCAGCAGGATCACCCTATTGTTGCTGGATCTTTGTAGGGAGTGACCCTGTGTAGTTCCTCTGGGGCTGCTCTAGCTAGGGAGTTCTGGTTGTAAAAGCAGCTCCGGTGTGTGACACACCCGAATCTAGCAACAGGGCTGGGGGTGGGGCGCACAGTTCTGGGAGTGCCTGGCGCCCAGTGACTTTGGCACAGAGAACCCAAGGCTCCAGCAGTCTCTGGCCAGGAGAAGGGCTCTGCACAGAGGCAGGGAGGGCTCCAGAGGGCATGCAGCTACCAGAGTCCCTGGCCAGATGAATGGACTAGTGCGAAGGCTGGGAGGACACAGGAGGGGGGATGCAGGGTTGTGTGGCTCCCGCAATTCCTAGTCAGGGAATGTGGAGGCCCAGTGGGTGCAGGTCACCGGTCAGGGGTCACTTCACAGCTCTTATGGAGGTCTGGGCTGTGCCAAGCTCAGGAGTTTAAGGTTGCTATGAGCTGTGACGTCATGGCACTCTACCCAGGGCAACAGCCCAAGGCTCCAGTGTGCCAAAACCATTTCACTCTGCCCCTAAGGATTAAGGCTGTAAGGCACCTCAGTCCCCGCCTTTAGGTTGCTCAGTTACTAGGTTACTTTGTCCCGCCTGATCCTTGTTCTGGGACCCTGAGGGCGGAGCTTTCTGGGGCAGTTCTTTCCCAATGGCTTCCTGCACCCAGCTCAGTGGCTCAGTCTGGGGCCCCAGACAATGCCCAAAGTTCTCCACACTCCTGCTCAAGCTCTCCCCAAGGGAGTTCAACTGAGTGCCAAGTCCAAGAACACCAGAACAGTTCACAGGTAAGGCCTTTCCGGTTTGCATTATCACTGCTGCTTGTACTTACAGTTGTCGGCATGATTAGGTCAATCAAACACACGCAACCACTTGCCAGTTTTCCACTGTTTTTGTCCTCCTCTTGGGGTCCAGAAGTCCCTTTCTGGCTCCTGTATCCTCAAAGGGATGATTATAGGCAGCTCCCACCAGCCAGAGATGCCTGGAGTGTTGTCTCCCTAGACTCGCCATGCCCAGTTGCAGGGAAGCTGTTACTCGGCCGCCATCTTTAATCTCTCTGTCTTGATCAAACTCTTGTCAGGTTCCTCTGACTCTCCTGCTCTACTGGGCCCAAGCTTCAGCTCCAGTCCCTGTCCTTGTAGAATCTTGTTGAAAGTGAATTTAGTGAAAATCTCCCGACTTTGGTGTCTGACCACCCTTGATGTGTTATCACTCTGGCTTATCTTCAGCAGGAATACCCTTTACTCTTGATATTTCTTCTTAGTGAGTTTCCCTCCACTCCCCCGTCCCTATTCTGTGTCTGTAAATCCCTACTTGTCCTTATTAAAGGTGAAGTTGAGTCCAAGCTGTCTGCTCCCTGTAGAATCCCAGTGCAGCAGTTCTCTTACCTCCATGGCCCTTACCATCTTTCACAGTTGCCATGGATAATTTGCTCTTTAATTAACAATTGTAATGATGCAAGAACCTCTGTATAATTCATCTTGATACACAATTACATTCCTCTTTGCTCTTGCAGCTCTTGGCCTCAGGAAGAAACCTGGCATCTATCTTAGTCTTTAAGTAAGAGCTGGCAGTGACATATGTTTTCCATCTCCATTATCCTGCAGCAAGCAGCTGGTAGCCAAGAAGTTTCTGTCTTAGGGCTCGGCAAACAACAACAGCAAAAATTAACAATCTGACAACTGCAGAAACAACACGCACTATGAGTGGAGAAGCTCAGAAACCAAGGGGCACTCCTAAGTCTAAGCTCTCATCAGATTATACCGTTGATAGGCTGAATAAATTGAATTTTATTCAGACATATTTCATTCCTAAAGAACTTTCCAAAGACTATTGACCCCCTGTACACCCAAGTTATGTTATTTCCCTACTTAGGAAAAATACCCGGGGATGGAAGCATGATCTACATGCAAAGAATAACAGGTCAGCTAATAAATAAAGGCAAACCAGAACTGAAGGCGAAGGAAAATGAATGGTTCTACCTTGTTGTTCAGGTTTTGGTGGGAAACTGTGAGAAGACAACAGGGGAGTAAAATCAAAGATGAGAGCCAGGACCTGAAGGTGCCGTTAGAAGTCTTAGACCTCTAGCAAAAACAGAGGATTCTCAAATTCAACCCAAGAGAAAGCCTTTCCAAGAGCCGTGTAAAATGCTGCAGGAGGGAACCAGAAGTTTAACCTCTGGGATGGTCATTAAAAGTTGTCACATTCATCTATGGCTTTTTACTTTTAAAAAGCACTAGTGGCTATTGTTGAGTGCCTTCAACTGCCTTACAGATTAGTAAATGGCCTCACTTTACATACAAGGAGGTAGAGGCACAGAAAAGACCAAAGAGGAGTGCAAAACTTGGCAGAATAGAAATGATGGCTACTGTACATTATATACTGGACCTAAGTGTTCGGTGTGGATCCTCTACTTTAAATCTTCATACAACCCTTTTATTAGACCTATTTGGGAAATAAGGAAATTGAAGCTTAAAGACACAAAGTAATTTGCACAAGGCAAATTCCTGTCATTTTATTAAATAATCTCAGCTTGTTTTGTAAATCCTTTTCTTTCTCTCTTGCTGTTTATCATGTGCATTGGTGGTTTTCTGCACTGGGCCACTTGAGTCTTTTCTCTTCCTTCTTTATATGTTTGCTCTACCCATGGCTTTTGTATTTTCATGTGTTTCCATGACGGTATATAATGTTCTTTTGCTCCCAGGTATAAGACTCTCTTTAGTTTCCCTGTAGGGCCAGGCTAGACGTGATAAATTTTCTAATCTTTTACTTGTCTGAGAAACAGTTTTTTTCTTCCTTGTTTTTAAAGGATAATTTTGCTTGGGAGAGTATTCTTGGCTAACTGATTTTTTCTTTTAGCACATTGAATATATCAACCCATTCTCTCCTATCCTGTAAAGGTTTTGCTGAGAAGTTCTTCGTTGTTCTCATGGAAGTTCCTTTGCAGGTGTCTTGATGCTTTTCTCTTGCTGTTGTAAGAATTTTCTCTTTGTCTTTGACTTTTAACAGTTTAATCTGCCATGGAGAAGACCTGTCACGGTGGGGACTGAAGGCCTGGTCTTCACCATGATTCAATATATTAATGTAGCAAATTGCACTTGTACCCGGTGAATATATACAAATAAAAAAATAAATGGAAAAAAAAAAGAAAAAGGAAAGAACTTCTTTGTGTTGCATCTGTCTGGAAATCTCTGAGCCTCACTATATCTGAATGTCTAAATCTCCTGTGAGACTGGGGACATTTTTATCTGACATACGTTTCTGACCTTTGTTTTCTCTTCACCTTCTGGGACTCCAAAATTCAAATATCCAGCTGCATCATGGTGTTCTATGTCACACAGGCTTTGCTCATTCTTTCTTCTTCTTTTTTAGTTACTATTATTTGTCTGACTGGGTTATTTCAAAAGACGTGTCTTCAAATTCTGGAGTTCTTCTGCTTGATCTTATGTACAGTTGAAGATTTCAAATGTATTTTATATTTTACTAAATAGATTCTGCAGTGATGAAACTTCCATTTGGCTTCTTTCTTAATATCTAGCTCTTTGATAAATTTCTCATTCTTTATATCAAACATCAAAATGTTATTTTGATTTTTTTGTGTTGTTTTTTAGGGTTCTCTTATACCTATTTAAGCTTAATTTCATAACTTTTTTTATTGCTCTCTGCTGCGGCAGAATCATCTGTTCCTTTGGAGGTATCACATTTCCTTGCTTGTTTACATTTCCAGGGTTTTTACGTGGATATCTGTGCACCTGGTGTAAGCATTATGTCTTCCAGTTTCTCAAATTTGCTTTTGTAGGAGAGGACTTTCTGAAGATAATCTGTGGTGCTGGTTGGGTAGAGTACCGTGGTTTGATTTGGGTGTGTTTGTGGTATCTGTCATTTCCTCAGTGGTCTAAAATGCATCTATTAGTGGAGGCTGCAGTGAATTTTTACTGAGGACTGGATGCCAGGTAGGACAGTCTTTGGGCCCTAGTGGTGGCAGCAGTGGGCTGAGTGAACCTGTTCTTGGGCCCCAGGGCAGCATATGCTGGCACTGGTGTCAGTGGGTTCAGGAGGGCCAATCTGGGGGCCTCCAGGTGGCTTACTTGGATACTAGTACTAGGAGCAGTGGGTCAGGGAGGGAAAGGCATTCTCGGGCCCCTGGGCAACCAGCATGACACGGGCAGTGGCAGTAACAACAGCGGGATGCCACTCTGGATTCTCAGCAGTGCACCTGGGTGTTGGCCATTGCTACAATGGGCCAGGCAGGTCAGTCTCCAGGCCTGCAGATGGCTCATACAGGTAGGTGCCAGCTATGGTGGCAGTGACAGGGTGGGTCAGCCTAACCTCATGCCCCTGTAGAGGGCTCGGGTACCACTGCTACAGGGCTGGGCTTGGCTGGGTAGTCCCCGGGTCCCAGACTTCATGCACTGGCGTGAGTTGGGTGAAGCCAGGCATGGCAGTCTTGTCCTCAGACCCCTCAATGAGGTGTGTGGGTGCCTGCATAGTAGGCAGGAGCAAGGTGACCCCAGGCCCCTGGCAGAATGCTTGGCTGAGGGGTAGCAGCAGCTGTACTGAGGCTCTACTAAGCCGCGAGGGTGAAGCTGCCTTTCGTGACGGGTGCCCAGGCCAGCAGGTGGGCAGGCATGCCTTGCTCATGCCTCAGCCCCGGAAATGGCACCTCTCCTTCACTTGCACCTCAGCTCCACACCGTGGGATCCGGGATAGTGCACAGTCTGCACTGGGCTGGGCTCTCACAACCTGCTGTACCTGCTTACGACTCCGACGTGTGTCGGATGCAACACAATCTCCCTCCCTCTTGCAGACATCACGCAGTCTCCAGGCAGCTCGTTATGTCAGTTTCAGGGTCCGTGAGGGTCTAGAGCAGCAGTTGTCAACCTCCCTAATGCTGCGACCCTTTAATACAGTTCCTCATGTTGTGGTGACCCCCAACCATAAAACCATTTTCGTTGCTACTTCATAACTGTAATTTTGCTACTGTTATGAATCATAATGTAAATATCTGATATGCAGGATGTATTTAGGCGACCCCTGTGAAAGGGTATTTCAACCTCCAAAGGGGTCGTGACCCACCGGTTGGGAACCTCTGGTCTAGAGGCTTTGCTGTGGCTAGGACTGCAGGATCCATGATGGGAACATGGTCTGCAGCAGGGCAATTGGGCCTCCCTCACTTCCGCTCACCCCACGTCATAAAGTCTTTCTCAGCTCCAAGCTGCTATTTTGGTTCTTCTTAGTGAGTGAGGAGAGTACCAGATGCCTCTAGTCAGACATCTTGAAGCCTTTTCCTGACAATCCTGGTCTTTGGGGGAAGAGACTTTCTTGGTCAGATAAGGAAATTCCAGAGCGTCTCTCCCCATGCTTTGGGGTTGGAGTACAAGGCAAGGTTAGACTTTGTTTCTGAGGCAGCTTCTGAGGCATGTCGAAACATCAGTCTTGGGGGTATCACTATCAGTTTTGTTTTTTTTTTATTGTTGGGGATTCACTGAGGGTACAAGAAACCAGATTACACTGACTGCATTTGTTAGGTAAAGTCCCTCTTATAGTTGTGTATTGCCCCCAAAAGGTGCAGCACACACTAAGGCCCCACCCCCTCCCTCCTCCCTCTCTCTGCTCTTCCTTTCCCCACCCCTCCCTCCTTCTTTCTCTCTCTGCTCTCCCCTTCCCCCACCCCCACTGTGTCCTTAATTGTCATTAATTGTCCTCATATCAAAATCGAGAACATAGGATTCATGCTTCTCCATTCTTGTGAAGCTTTACACTATCAGTATATTTTTACAGATGAATAAATTGAGGCACACAGAAAGTAAATAATTTTTGCCATAATTGACCTAAAGGATAAAGCTGAGGAAAATTAATGTAAGCAGAGAGTTTATTTGGGACAAGTTTGAGGCTGGAACTCGGAAGCATAGATTCAAATTGCCCTGAATATGAGGTTTGACAATGAAATTCATGAACTCATCCTAGAAAAAGTGCTACATAGCTCATTGCTGAATATCACCACAGTCACCTTCAAAGTACCCCCAGACTTCAAAGAACCCCCATTGGGAGGCTGTGCAGTGGCGCCAACAACTAGACCACCCTTCAAAGCCATTTTGGAATTCTTCTGGAGTGGCCAGTGGAGCTGTTGTCATCGTAGGAGGCCCTGCCATTACATTCACGAGCTCATCCTGGACAAAGTACTTTGAGGGTGGCCTAGGTACTGGCATTGGTCCAAGGGGAGCACTTTGAAGGTGATGGAGGTGACACTTAGCAGTGACGTACGGGGTGCTGCCTCGTATATGCTCTGATGAGCAGCAGTTACAAGTGGTAGGATTTAAAGAAAAAAGAAGGGGCAGTTCCTCAGTTGCTTACCAAAAACTTCCATTAAAATAACGTAAGATATTGATTCGCTGTATGTGGTTCTTTGCATCACAAACTTCAAGAACATGGGGCACGAAGATAATGCTCCAGATAACTAGTCAGGAAGCCACAGGGAAGAAAAGAAGTAACAAAACGGCTTCGGACGGTTGGCCCAGCCCTGGCTCTCCTGGGGATGGGGGCCGAGCAGTTTTGCATATTCCCTTAGCTACTTTCTGAGCTATTTCCTGAGATATCTTCATTTCTCAGTCACATAGCTACCAAATGTCACAGTTTTGCTTTGAACATGGATGGTGTAATTCTAGAGCCTATGTTTTTAACTCCTTCCTCGTGTTTCGTGAGATGGAGAAAATGTAGGTTCAGCTTCTCAGGGCAAATTGAGCTCAATTTTGGGGCTTCCAATTTTCAATTCCACTTTGCAAATTCATGTATGGGCTCAAATCACCTCCTCCCATCCTATCCCACCTCCACAGAAAAGCCCCGTGTCCATCAGCCCTGATGCCGGTCTCCCTCCGAGCATCTAAAGATGACAGCACCGTCGCCTGTCCTAAATTCATTCCTATCTGTTCCCTCTGTGTTTCACGAATGTGCCACCACACAATTTTCATAGGAATAATAAATTCTGGAGGCAAAGAAACAGAACCAGAATGTCAATTCAGAATGGGAGACATAAAGGAAAAAAGGAGCCAAGAATCCACAAATTAAGTCAGAAAATGAACCCTGACACTCAGCTCTCAACTCAGAGAGTCCAATAACTAGAGGCTATAAAAACCAGGCCCAGATGACTGCGGAGCCGCTTAAGAAAAGGCGAGGAAATAGGAACCGGCCTCTCCAGTGCTTCTCAGAGCAGGCAAGATGCAGAAAGTGAGCATCACCCAGGGAAGAGGGAGAGGCAGAGCGGGGAGGCCACGGCCTGATGGCCTCGACACAGCTGTGAGCAGGAAGCGGATGAAGCGCTCACGCCCCACTTCCATGCCGATCAGATAGCATCGATACATCGGCCGGCTCCAGCAGCAAGCACGTGGCACACCCAGATGGGGCAATGAGGAGAACTCAAGAAAGGTGGGAAGCCCCCTGGCTGCATCGGGATTTCCCTGGACCAGTCATCTGAGCACCTTCCCCGCCTTCGTGCTCAGGGCCATGCAAGCACTCTGCCGGCCTGTGAGGCACAAGGAGAAAAGGGGATTGCACAGACCTTTGTAGAGTCTAGACCCATTCAAAAGCTATGTGACGTGGGGATCCAATTCAGTGCCCCGAGAGGCAGCTGCAGACCAGCAGCAGGGGGCACTTACCACCCTGGGCCTGAGTCAAGGGAAAAGACAGGTCACTGGAGTCCACTAAGAGCAGAGCCTTGGAGAAGGGGCTGCCGTGAGAGACCAGACACGGCTGAGAAGCTGGAAGAAGGAACAATTCTCCACCCCAAGCTGTATCCTCCTGGCCAAACCCCGTCCAATTGCAGCCAGCCAAGTTAAGCAGGCTGGGTGACGCAATCCAACACAAGCTGGGCAGAGAGGCAGAGAGCAGACTGGGGAATGGGAGGCCTGAAACACAGCACGGCCGCCAGCTCTTCCACCCTGCCTTGAAGCCCTCTCCAGCTCCTGCAGCGATTACATCTCCACTACCTTTGGGGGGCGTTAATGACAGGTCACGTGAGGATGGAAAGGTCAGCCGGTGCTCAGTACAGGACAAGGAAAGAGTTTCTCTTGACCAAAATTAGGATAAAAGGCTATAAAGTTTCTTTTATCTTCTTAGAAGAGTCAGAGAGGGAAAGAGAGGAGAGAGAGAGATAGAGAGAGAGATAGATGGATAGATAGAGATAGAGATAGATGTGTGGCATCCCCAAGAAAGAAAGGAAGAAGCCAGGTCTGCTGGAGACCGGGCTGGCTGAAGTTAAGGGGCAGAGAAAAAGTTCACCTTCCCAGGGTGTTGTGCAGACTTGTCCATCTGCCCCTCCTCTGGCGGGGTGGTAAGCAGCTGCCCTGCGGGAGGCAGACTCTTCACAGGTGATTCTGACCCTATTGCTGATTCCCCCTTGAGATACCATTTTGGGCAGCTTCGAGGCCACTCGGCTCATGTCCTGTGGTTTCAGGGATGACTCCGGAACTCCAGAGACTGTAGGAACAAACAGAGCTGATGACACGTAAAAGAAAAGGAATGTTCGTTTCTTTTCTATCTGTCCTTTTCAGTCCTTTGTGAAAGGGAAATCTAGGTGGGGCGTGTGCTGCAGGCAGAGAGGGAGAGATGGACTTTAGTCCTTGCTGAAAATGACCGACTATCCGTACAGTCACCTTCTGTTTATTTTTATGCTTCTCATACAATAATGTGACCTTTCTGTAAATGCAGAAGCTGTTTGGGAGGAAGATTTGTTTTTGAGAGCTCTGTAATACCTGTCATGATGCTGGAATAGAAATGAATTCTGAACATTCCTGAATGTCTCCCAAATTGGGGAAGGCGTACAAAATTTCTACCTCATCCCCAACCTTGTTCTGAACCTCCTGGATGATGTCGACCTTGTCTGAGATCTGTGATGCTGGAAAACAGTGATGGCTAAAGACAATCTTCATACCCTCTGCACTCTGGAAGGGATTGACGTTTTCATCCTTCCTCACATGATTTAAGGGTGCCGCCCTTTGACCACACAAGGTCAAAGACAGACCCTCTAAATTCCAATTCTTTGCACTATGCATGTAAATGATTAGCTGAACTCTTTGCATACACTGACCAATCTGGTTAAAATGTCTTCGAATGGGCCAGGCACGGTGGCTCATGCCTGTAATCCTAGCACTCTGGGAGGCTGAGGCAGGTGGATTGTCTGAGTCAGGAGTTTAAGACCAGGTGAGCAAGAGCGAGACCCCCCTCTCTAAAAATAGCCAGGCGTTGTGGTGAGGGTTTATAGTCCCAGCTACTGGAGAGGCTGAGGCAAGAGGATCACTTGAGCTCACAGGTTGTTGTGAGCTATGACACCACAACCCTCAACCAAGGGTGACAAAGTGAGAATCTGTCACAAGAAGAAGAAAAAAAGCCTCCTACCTTGGCTTAACCAAACTTCAGTTAAGCTCCCTCCTTTGCTCAGAGCCTTGAATTTTGGTCCTTTCTTACCTGGGCCAGCACATTGGCCCTCCCTGCTGGCCCCTCCTGAGAATCGATCCAGTCACACCATCACTAGTTCACCCCACTTCCCCGCACCCTGTTCTTCCCAGCCTTGTTAATTCCTCTCTGAAAAAGCCTTTTTTTCTGTCTGATCTTGAGATACTTGTAGATCTATTGGATGGAATATTCTCCCTCTTGCAACAGTTCCTCTGCTCCGTAACAACCCTCCTTTTCCTTCCTTTTTGCAATAATCCTTTCAAACGAAGTCTCTTGTAGCCTAAGTGCAGATTTATTTTGCATTTGATACTAGTTTGCATTTGCCTGAAAGAGCATGTGCTGTCTCCCCCACCTGGGATCCTGGATGCACAGTGAGGCATCATCCAAAGCCAGTGTCTTTGACCTCCTGCCTTATAATTAACAGGAACTTTGGGGTAGTGATACTTAACTCCACAACTTCTCACTTTCTGAAGCATATCTGCATCATGATCTGAAATGAAAATCAGGGTAAGTTTTCCCCAGAATTGTCCTGTACAGAACATGTCCTCAGGGCATGCACATTAGTTCCAAGACAGAGCTCTCCTAATCTCTGGGAAGTGATACAGCTTTCTGGAGTTGATGTTGCAAGAAATCTATCCTCTCCAGGCTAACAGGGCATTTAAAAGCTTATCTTTTCCAGGAAATTTTGGGATTCTTGACTTTGCTTTGTAATATCCTCCTTCTCACTAAATGGTTAACAAACATCAGAAAAGTGAGCACCCCACCCGCCGCTCAGACATCTCACACGTCCACGGTCAGGGTGCTCTGCCGACGCCTACCGTCCGTTCGTCCCATCTATCCCGGATTGTGTCAGGGCCCCACCTCAGAGTGTGACCTTACTTGGGAAGAGGATTGCTGCAGGTGGAATGAGTTAGGATCAGGCCATTCTGGAGCACAGTGGGCCCCAAAACTGTGTGCTTGGTGTCCTTATCACAGGGGAAAATCAGGCTCAGATGTGCATCAGCCGGTCTGTGACCAGGAAGGTGCAGGTCAGGTGAGGCATCTACAAGACAGGGAATGCAAAGATCACCAAAAACCCTCCCAAAGCTGGGGTGAGGCATGGGACAGATCCCCCCTCCTATAGCCCCCCTCCTACAGCTGGAGGGAGGCACGGGACAGAATCTCCCTCACAGCCTTCATGAGGAACCAGCCCTGATGACAGCACTCCAGCCTCCAGGACCGCAAGACAATAAATTTCTGTTGTCTGAGCTTATGTTTTAGGGCACTATGTTAAGGCAGCCCTGGCAAAGTAAAACAGATTGTTATTAAAAATAACAATGATGGGTGCTCATCTTTATCAAGCTCCTACTCCAGGCCCAGAGCTCTATAACGCACTTTTCCTCAGTAAATGTGATGAGTGAGTACCATTTTTATCCTCTTTCTATTATTATCCTCATACGGTAGACAGAATAATGGGCCCCCAAAGATGTCCACATCCTAATCTTTGGAACCTATGAATATGTTAGGTTAAATGGCAAAGGGGGATGAAGGCTGCTCCTCAGCTGGCCCTGGGATGGAGAGATTATCCTGGGTTGTCTGCTGTGCCCGAGGGAATCACATGAGTCCTTATAAATGGCAGAGGGAGGCAGAGAAAGAGCAGTGCGAGTGAGAAGGCCGTGGCTTGCTGGCTTTGAAGAGTGAGCTGGGGCTGGGTAGGGTGGCTCTTGCCTATAATTTGAGTGCTTTGGCAGACCAAGGCAGGAGGATCACTTGAGGCCTGGAGTTTGAGACTAGCCTGAGCAACATAGTGAGACCCCATCTCTCTCTCTCTCTTTTTTAAGACTATAGGAATATTTTAATTCATAAGTTTTAATTACATTACATAATAATAATCATATCACAGTCTATTTTACAAGTTAAATGTTTGGGAATACATGAAATAGAAATGGTAGGAAAAAACTAAACATGGGGTCAGGACCATTAATTTTGCCAAAACCAGGGGCTAAAGGAAGCTGTGTAACCTGCAGGGCGCAAGGAGTAGAAAGGAAAGGTGACAGGTTCAGTATTGGCTCTTGGTATATTTGTTCCCTTGTGTTTACACTAGGAAGGAGTCAAAGCATGTCCCCTGCCTTAGCCTGGGGTTGGGAATTTAGTCTGGTCAGTGAAAGATGGCAACTTAGAAAAAAAAAAGCCATCTGTTTACCTACCACAGAGCTGGTCCCCTGGTGGCTGCAGGTGGGTTCTGCCATAGAGGGAATGAGGGGTGGAAGTCTCAAAAATCAAAAGTAGAGGAAAAAAGTAAACAGCTTCCTCCTTCCTCCATAAAACCCAAATTCTTGAAATGCACACACATTCTTCTCTCAAACGTAGAAAAGTCTCACTTTGGATGTGCTTACAAGAAGATCGTCGTCAAAAAATTCCGTTTCTATGATAGCGTTCCCAGTTAAGACGCTTGCTGGCATCATCTGGGACTCGGGTGCAGCCTCTATCAAGGACTGCCAGGTCTTTGTGGAGTTGGGGATCACAAAGCCAAACTCGAAGAACCATTCTTCCAGGCATTGCCCTTTTTGAAGTAAACTTTTTGTTCCAGGCGGAATTTTTCCATTTGCTCTGCTGAAAAAAAGTTCAATTCTCGAGACACTGCCTTGCACTTGAGGATTTTCTTGGGAACACGGGCTTCATGCTCCACACCAGGTACAGACCGGTCATCTGTTCCTTGCCAAAGTATCTTCCCTGTCTCGGCATCCCCAAGGTTCATCCAATTTAGTTTGAAGCCCCTCAGGATCTCCCTGGCCCGCTCGTCCTTGGTTGACATGATGCGGCGGCCGCCGCCCATGGCTCTCCGCGCTGGTCGGCGGGGCCTCTCCCACTGTGCCCAGGGGCTGAGGATGCAGCCGCAGCCGGGCCTGGAGACGTCGGGCGAGCAGCGGCAGCTGCCAGACCCGGACCGGCCCTTCCCTTCCCCCAGCTCCCGCTCCTGATCTTTCTCCTTCCCTCTAGCCTCGGAGCGCCAGTCCCAAAGCCAATGGGAAGCCCTCCTCGACGATTGGCATCCCGGCGAACCAATTGAAATGCTCAGCGGCTTCGCAGGGGCGCGAAGAGCGTCAATGAGGCGGGCCCTCCCCGGGAAGTCCCCTAGGACAAAATTCTTCTTTGGTGCTGTTGCCTAGAGTTTCTCCCAGCGGAGGCTTGTCTTGAGATCTTCAGAAGCCCGAGGTGTCCACTTCCGCAGCTAAGCACGCTGGCAGTCTGGAGACCCCATCTCTTACAAAACAAAAAAGTAGGAAGATACTGTTCAGCCATAAAAAAGATGGAGACTTTACATCTTTTATATCACAAGAATGGAAAAGCAAGTATCCAATGTACTCAATACTAATATGAAGCCAGTAGATGAGCTATACACGCCTGAACAAGAGGACAACTCAATTTAATTCAAGTTACGGGGGAAGGTGGGTGGAGGCAGAGGGGAGGTGGATGGGGATTGGCACAATGTACACCCGGCACCTCCTGGTGAGGGACACAGCTACAACAGGGACTTTACCTAACAAACGCCACACTGTTACCCAATGTTTATACCTCATATTAATCTGAAATAAATAAGTAATATAAATAAAATCAAATGGGCAAAAACAAAACAAGTTAGCCAGGACTGGTGGTGCACATCTCAGCTACTCAGGAGGCTGACACAGGAGAATCACTCAAGTCCAGGAAGCTGTAATTGTACCACTGCACTCCAACCTGGGCACCAGAGTGAGACTCTGTCTCTAAAAAAAAACCAGAGATAGAAAGGAGAAATAGGGGAGTGACAGAACAGAGCCCTGCCGTTCCCTTGATTTTAGCCCAGTGAGACCCATTTTGGAGTCTGACCCCCAGAATTGTAAGATAGTAAGTTTATGAGGAATGAATACGCCCATTTTGCAGGTAAAGAATCTGTTTAGAGTTTCATAACTTGTCGAACATTATAAACTGGAGCTCAGGCCCCACCCCCGAGCCCTGTTTCTGCTCCCCGTGTCCTATTCCCTCATGGGGCGGCCTTTTACATCTTTGTAGTCCTTATCTGCCATTGTTCTTCTCTAAGAAAGGCAGAAACTCTCTAAACAGTCCTCAGTTGAGAGTTTCTATTCCCTACCAACCCAGAAAATAGGACACCCCAGCTGAAAACAGTGCCCTTGTGACCCCAATGTCACTTGTGTGGCCCCAGTGTCACCTGTGTGCATTTCAATCATCTTTGGCCAAAATGAAAATTATAACTCATAAAATTGAAGCAATACTTTCTGAGTTAATACAAAAAATTAGGTGGCAATTTTTCTTATATTGACAAATTGACTGTGAACTCAACATTCCTATAACATGAGTCATTTGGGTTTGGAACATTAATTTATTTGAGTAGCTGGGTCCACATCACTCTGAAACAAGTGTCTTTGCTCTGTCCCTGCAGAGATCATTTCAAAAACATATCCCAGTGTTTGGCTGTGGCACTGACAGCTCGGGCTTCTTTCTCACTGCTCCACCCTAATGCTCAGGGTCTGGGGTGCGGGATGCTCCTTTGGAACAGCATGTGAGAGCCCACCAGGCCACCCTTGCCCCACCTGAAGAGATAAATTGTTGCTTGAGACTGAGTGTCAATGGAACCACATGCTTCATCTTAAAGGCAGGGTTTTTGTAAGAAAAAGTGGGTAGGAGACTGGGTCTTCAGGTTCAAAATATCCCACATGGTCAGCAGGAACCATGAGTTCATCAGGATAGGTAGGCAGAGGCTCAGGGACAGACTCTGCAGTGGTGTCTTGGTATTGGCTCATGAGAGTTCAATGTTAAATTTTCCACACCAGTAGTTGAGCACAGCCATTATTAATAATTAAATCATATAAATGTACAACTTCATTAACAACAAATGTAATGAATACTCCTCATTTCCTAGTAATGTTGACATATTTGCTGTAATCTCCCAAGATTATGTTTGTTGATTGTATCTGTATACTTGAATACTATTTAACAGTGTGTTAACTGCACATTGCTTCCCAACTCCAAGTTCAGTGATGCCAGGTTGATAGCTTGCAATCAGCCACAGTGGGAGTATTTACACCACAGAAATCAGCAAATGCTGTAAATGAGGGTGTTCCTCTCCCCCCTGGCTGGTTGTCAAACATGCACACTCCCGCCCCAAACACACACAAACACTGCACCCCGCTCATCCCAGGCAAGGAGCGGAGTCATCAGTCTCATCATTCTATCCAATAATTATAAAGGGCAAAGCAAACATTTCTGTAGGGTTCTTTTCCTTCTTCTTTTAAACATTTGGTGGGGCGGGGGTGCTTGGAAGATTTCATTCACACATTTAAAGTTCATCTGTTTTCTCTTTAAATTGTAGAGTCGATTAGAATTTTATAACCCAGAGTTGGCATTTAGGATATGCTGTCTCAGAAAGTGGAATTTTAGGAACTAACAGGGACATGGTAGTGATTTTGGGGTCGCTTGGTCTCTGACAGGGATGATGTAAGAAACCTCCCAGGACATCCTTCTTCCTAAATTTCCTTTTATATTCACGGTACTGGAGCCCAGAATTAAACGTATCCTGAGGTTTCTCCTGGACTTCCAATTTCATTGATCTTATACCTTAATCAAGGTTCTCCTTCTCGCTTTTGGGAAGTTGTAGGTTTGTTCCTTTACTTGCGGAAAGTGGTAGAATCGGAAGGCTGTTCAATGATGAGAATCAAAGTATTTCTCACTTTTTGTTGTTAAAATGTCACCACACAGAGGCTTGCTATCCCAGAAACAGTCTCCTGACATGGCTAAGAGGGTGAACATAAAGAGTTGAATTCCTCCCGCAGCTTGCTCGTGCGAATGAAGGAGAACAGATCCAAAGGCCAGGAGGGGGGTGGGGGGTACCCACGGCTCCCGCCAGTCCCAGAGATGAGAAACCAGTGGCTCTGAATTGAGAGATAACTAACCTTGAGTCTGTGGGCTGCTTGTAGGTCCAGGTAAGGAAGAGCTGGGACATTAGGGGACTTTAATATAGCCAACACTCATTGAACACCTGTACTGTGCCAGGAACTCAGCATTTTGGATATATTATCTCACCACCTACCTTACTCAATGGCCCAGAAGAGTATAAAACCTCTTCTCAAAGCGGATATATTTATTTACATACATACTTCTAAGAAAGAGATTGAGATAATCTGGTAAGTACCATATATACTCGAGTATAAGCCGAGTTTTCTTGGCACAAAATTTGTGCGGAGTTCGGTATATACGGTAACTTTTAAAGAAATCAGATGCTGCTTCATGGTTCCAACCAAGATGAATTTTGTTGGAGATCCCAGGGGGAAAAAGCTATTGATGAAACAAAGCTGAGTTCATTAAATTTACTGCAGCAAAGGAGACTACCTTGGCAAAGTCTTGGTAGTGACTCAAGAAGAGCAGTGAGGGAAGTATATTGATATGAGTTTGGAGTCTAGACTTAAGTAGTTTAAGACAGGTGTTTCAAAGCAAAGAACTTACTGGGACCAAGTCAAGTTCATGAGATAATAGTTGGTGAAGCTAGAACGTGGGGGCTAGGAGGTAAATCTTGATTCATGGTTATCCTAATAAATGAGATCCCCACCCCCTTGATTTTTGGAGTTTATCTCTGGTATTTTGTAAAGGCTTCTTAGAACCTCTCCAATAATTTGGGCTTCTGGGGCTTTATGGAAACAGGATGCTTAGTAGGAGTTGCTGGACTGTAATAATGACCAGATGGGGTGTCTCCTTCAGTCTTCATGTCTGCCTTTTGCTTCAGCATCCTGCCTCCTTAAGAAACATTAGGACATTTAATCTTTGACCATTTTTCTTTACTTTTTTCTCCTGCAGAGATCAGTATCTTTAGTTATTTCCAAAATCTTCCCCTAACTCTTGCCATTGATATTAATTCTCTTATCTGAGGTTAGTTGATAAGCCCTAGTAAATACAATAAATTCTGCCTCTGGGTTGACTTTGGCTCTGGTAAAAGATCACTATTCTAGGGTGAGGTGAGATCTGTGAGGACATATCTGATAATTTTCTGTTTTGTCTTAATGTTGATAGAATTTCTTTCTGCGGTGGTTCCTTGGTCTCAGAGATTTAAAGAAGGAAGCATAGACCACACAAATCAGTGATAAGGTAGGGTTTAGTAGATAGAAATGAATCCAGAAAGAATAAAAGGCACCAGAGCCTCTGACAGAGAGGGAGACCCAAGTGGGAAGTCCCCCGTGGGTCTTTTGTCTCTGGGTATATACTGTTTTGTAAATACGGAGGTCTTGAGAATTACATTTCGTCAGGATTTGGCAGAGGGGAAGACACCTTTTCAGTGCTGATTAGGAAAAAAACTGTATTAACAAATGAATGTAGTCCTTCAAGCTCTGGGCAAAAGAGGCAGGGAGTCTGCTCTAGAAGAGCCCGGGCTTACAAGAAATACTGGGAAAATGGCTTTTCTCTTGTCCTGCCTGTAGTCAGAGAGTACAGTGTAGAGGGAGAAAAAAAAAAAAGAGTCTGTTTGCCCAGGCCTAGAAAATAGGTGCCCTTGTCTAGAACTGAATGGGGAACCCTGCAGCATTAAAGTATGACCCATCAGCAAACAAGGCTAACTCTGTATCTTCTGGGAGAGTTTTTCACATATTTGTTCAGGACATGGACTGTTCTTGTTCTATAATTAGGCATTTATAATTTAGCCTTTCTTCTGTAAAGGAAGGAAAGTACCAGGATTGAACATACTATTGTGCTACTGGAGATGGAAAGGCTTAAGAGAAAAAGTAATGGAGTCCATGAGAGGCGAATCTACCTGTTAAGAAGCAGTGTGTATTCTTGGCTCTGCACCATGGTAGTATTATGGTCAAGGAGGTGTATCTGAGGCATGACTACTGCTATTTGAAAACTTTTCCCAGTACCCTATGGTGACACTTTGCAATATAGCCGGCACTGGCAATTTTTGACAGTCTTTACAGAGACTGAGTAAGGACAAAAACAGAATGTATTTTCAATAAGCAATGAAGATTGTATGTATATCATGCTCCTGAAAGTCCCAGGGACACCATCCATGCAGGCTGGCAGTGGCTTTCTTCAGTGCTGCTGTTGCCCTGGACAAGGAAGGTGAGCTTTTGCCACTGGGTCACTAGAAAAGCTATAGTGACTTTCTGCTGAAGACCATGCAGCTGAGTCAGAACACTAACGGGCTATCCAGATCGCTTATGCATGGACAGGTAAAAAAGGCTAAAATACTTAAGTTGACTCAAGAGTATGAAGATGTTAAAATTTTAAATCACAAAATGTTTACTTCTATTTAGGTTTCCAAGAAAGAGTCTGGATTACTGAAAACTTGTTTAAATCACATAGAAGCAGGGTGATTTTAGAACAGTTGGAATCCTTCTTGGTCAACTCTGAATGAGAAGCCTGGGAAAGTTTTGTTTTTGCTTTTAGAGACAGTCTCACTGTGTTGCCCAGTCTGGAGTGCAGTAGCTATCCCCAGACACCGTCATAGCACATTACAGCCTCGAACTCCCAGCCTCCAGTGATCCCCCTGCCTCAGCCTGCCTAGCTACACAGCACTACAGGTTTGGCCTGGGAAAGCTTTAAATGACTCTTCCTCTGTCATAGGTGAGAGTTTTACTCTTTAGGATAAATCTTGACCTAAATGATATAATTTGTTTTGACTTTAAGTTCTTTCTGATTTAAAACTGTAAGAAGATATATGGCAGGGATTGAGAGAGCTCAACTCATTTTTAGAATACTGTAGCAGCCCATATAGCCTATGGCTAGGAGGATTGAGAGTTCTAAGAAATACCTGTATAGCTCAATAATGGAACACCTTGGTGAAAAGAGCATGGAGAGGGATTTAGCTCTCCTAACAAGCATGAGAGCTCATGAGATGAGAGCAGTGGTGAATTGGCAGTCTCTACACCTGTGGTGTTGAGAGGCATGAGATCAGCCTTATATTAGGCTGGAGGAGAAGGCAGTGGGGAGCATGCGCATTCTATCAGGGACCTGCTTACTCAGACTCTGTCTCCTCTCTTGCCTGCAGAACGCCAGCATGAGTCTCTCTGCTGATTACCAAGCTCTGCTAAAGACTAAGATCTATCTATTCTAAGACTGCTTTACTCTAAGACTCTCTCTCTCCTGTGGAAGTAGCTAGCCCTCAGTCACCTAAGAGAAATTGTTCCTGAGCAAGGTAGTTTAGCGGTCTGTGTCCAGAACCTAGTTAAGCCAGGCCGAGACCTAGCCAGTGCCAGGCCTCCTGACAAGTGGTGTTAGAAGTGGGATAGTGACCACCACTGACAGAATACAACAAGAGGTCATCTACACATTGAATACAAGTCAAATTACAGGGAAATTTAAGGTTCACAAAGTTCTAGCTAGGGACTTTTGGAAAAAAAGTAAATCACTGAAGCATAACTGTTAAGGCCTATCGTTGACTTTCCAGGAAAAAGTGAGCAGGTTTAACTCTCTCAGGCTATCCTATGGAACCACTAAAGAAGACTTGGCACAGATTTACAAGTCTAGAGTATGTAACCCCCCCAAGGATGCAGGACTAGGGCTCAGTGTCACAGAGAGTTAGGGAACTGCTGTTTGATCGGTAGCCCTGAGGTCCTGAAACAAATGTGCATTCTTCTTGCCTTTTGAGTCTTCAGACTAGGAGGACAGGAGTACTGTAAGTACTGGTACAGTTATGACAATTTTTTATCAGGCTTTCAAGGACTGATTTTAGTTTTTTACCTACTGTTTTTAGAAGCTATTGTGCAAGCTTGAATGGGCTGTTGAATGTGTCAACATGAATCTTGAGGAATTTAGCCCTAAAAACTTCACTGAATCAAAATTCTGCTAAATGGACTACTGATTGGGGTATGCCACCCCAAAATATACCACTTTGACATAAGAATTATTTTAAGCTAAAGGCAATTGAGAAACAGGGGACATAGAAAACTCTCTACATTACACCTAAGTAAAAGCAGGATATAATTTTTTGTTCTGAGTATGTGTCTTCCCTCCCTCCTTTCATTCCAGGAAAGTCCACATGTTGCCCCCCCAAAGGCCTAAGCCCCCTCTCCTTTGTCTCATCACTTCTCCATAATGCTGTTTGTTAAAATGGCGTGTAAGCCTCCAGGTGCAGCTGCTTCTGCGGCACCCCACTTTTCCCATTGGAGCTTCTGTATGTGTCCATCCATGCTGGCCGCTGCTCCCATCAGCTGCATGGCTCCAGCTCCTGAACCAAGGATGGCAGAGGCAAGGTCCCCCCACCTCTGTGGTGTCTAAATCAGTAGAACTCTTAGTTCAAAAGGAGTCCAGTACAGGACTTCATGGAGGTCTTAATTTAGATACAAGAATATCTGTACATCATTTTTCAAATTAGCCTTAGCCTGAGCCTGAATGGGGGACTTTGGGTATCTCAAGGAAGATGTCTTCAGAGGAGCATTGAACTGGCAGATTTATTTACAGGTACATCCCTCCCAGTTTAGTCAATGGGGGTGTCATTAGGTAGATAGTTAGAAACCCAGCTCTGCAAGGGGAAAGGATATGGTGGGGGGAGCATCTCATCTTAGTCTTATTTGTGATTGTTTACACCTGGGAGGAGGGAACTCCCCCCACCCCAGAACTTAGTGTGTCAACTATAAAAAGAGGCAGAAGACTCCAGCCCATGGGCCCAGCACCAAGTACAGTAGAGTCTTAAGACAAACCATCACGTCAGTAGTTTCCATATGCACTGTGGTCCCCACCTCCCCAGGGGCTCTCAGAGAGGCTTGTGGGATGGCCACCTGCACAGTGGGACTCTCGGTCCAAGGTGACCTCTCAGTCATGAGATAGGCCCAACCCAGACAGTATGGAACAGAACCGGCCATAACCCAACCTCTTTGCCCTTTTGTCATGACAATGGAGGCTACTGGCCATGGAGGGCAGTGAAGGCATCTTGCTCTGTCAACCTGTCTCTTCCTCAACACTCTTTGTTTCATGCTTACCTTACTTTGAGGTGTCTTGTCATTTTTTGACTAAGAGCACTCCAAAGACGAAGGACACAGACAGTGGCCTGAAACCCCATTTTAGGACATATGCAGCTGTGGTAAAGCTTGACAGTGTCACAAAGGATGAGAAATATTCCTCAGTTAAAGGCCAAGGGAAAAAGTTAGGGGCTGAGACATAGAGAGGACCCAGGATTGTGAGAGACACCCATCACCCACGTAGCCTGTCGACCCCAGGAAACATGGTACAAGAGTATCAGGTCAAAGGTTGGCATCATGACACTCACATTCAGAAAAACATCTGCACGCTGCTCTATGATATTTAAAGAAACTGTTTCTTGTGAACTTTAGGACAAAATGGGTAATTAGGTACTTGCATCCCCTTTATTATTAATTCACATTTTTATTCCTTCAGTTTGTTAATTAGCACAGTTGTCTTTCCAATATCTTCTCTGCTTATAATATTTATAGGCTTCTTTATGAAGCGTCTTCCTCCCTGGATGCTTCCAGTGGTTTTAGCAATGACAATGGGGTCTTCTAAGTCTGAGGGCTCCGGGCCTCCTTCAAAAATTTCAGTGAGGTGTTAAAGATCCAGCCCCAGGGCTACTTCTGGTTTCAGTGTCTGCACGTTGAATTCCCTATTTCTGGCTTATGGCTGTTCACAAAAAATGAAGAAAAAGCAAAGGTCACGGTATGTCTCGGTATCTACTCTTGAAAGCTACCCAAGGTCAGTAAAAGTCTATCCTTGAAGACTTAAGTTACTTCTTTTGGAAGCTTCTTCATGCCAATCAAAAAATGTAGACAAGTAGATTTTGCTCAGTTTTTGTTCTAGGATGCCCATCAGAAGTGCTGTGTTAACTCCCTGCAGCAAGAGAGGGAGGGGAGAGGGGGATGGGAAAGTGAGGGGAGAGGGAGTTGGGGGACAGACAAACCCCACTATTCTAATCTAAAGTTCTCCACTAGGGCGGCACCTGTGGCTCAAAGGAGTAGGGCACTGGCCCCATATATTGGAGGTGGTGGGTTCAAACCTGGCCCCAGTCAAAAACAGCAAAAAAACAAAACAAAAGTCCACTATAATTCTGTTGGACTTTGTGTATTTATTTCATTATAATGCATGGATTTATATTTTTAAATGGTAAAATTTCACCAAAAATAACTTAGAATTATAGCTAAGTTATCTCTAGATTACTGGATTCTTAATTCGGAAACTATGTGAGATAATAAATGTTTACTATTTCAAATTGCTAAGTTTTGGGGTAATTTGATAATGAACAGAGTAACTTTACTATTGTTCATCTGTTTCTTTAAATACAAAAACATTAGCTGACCTTTATTATAACTTTTATTTTAAGGGTATGATTACAATATAGTAGAACCTCTGTAACTGCCCAGCTCTCTACAGTGACAACCTCCTAAGTTGACCTGATTTTCACAGACTGGACATGCACCACGTGTACACATCAGTACGACGGCCTAACTCCTTATGTTGACCACCTCTGTATGCGGACCAGTTTGTTACAGTCCAGAGACAGGTGGTCAACTATAGAGGTTCTACTGTATATTGATTTACTTATCCATTCATTTGCATTTTCCAGGTTTAACTATGTCCCAGGCACTATGCTAAGTGCCTCCCATTATTTGGTCTTTGAGTTGTCTGTTCATCAGGAAGCTTGAGACAGAGATGTGAGAATGAATCAGAGCTATTGCAGTATCTCTCCAGAACTTAGAAAAGAGGATGAGATAATAGATCTGGGAGTCACTGCTGAGATTCTGGGAAAGCCAGGGAATAGATGAGACCATTCCAAGAAGAAATACATCTAATATTCTACCCAGAACAGGGTTAGTGTTCCTTTGGGCATATCCTCCAGCCCAAGGTAAGTGCAGATAGCTAAGTATTTGCAGATCCTCAAGAACATGCCAACATCCTCCCAGGAAGAGACTCCTTCTTTACCTTCCCCTGGTCTCTTCTAGGTTCCCTCCTATCCTGCTTCCAGGGCTGATAGGTTTGATTTCAGCCACCAGGCGAAAAGATAAAAGCGTCTTTGTTGCTCACGGGGGCAGAGGCAGTTGGGTGAGTCAAGTCACGACATCCTAACCAAGCACCACCCACTCCTCAGGCTCAGAAAGCACTGCCATGCTTCCAGCAGGAATCTCCCTCACATTACTTTTCAAATGGGGTAAATACCACCTCCAACAGTGGCTGCTTCCACCCAGCCATCCTAAGCTTAAAGCAGAGATGCAAATTCAAGAACTGCTGTCTGATAAATAGGGCAAATGCCCAAGGACAGAGGTTGTCTGTTCTGTGAATTAGAGACACTCACAGAATTGGGCAAAGAGAAAGTGATTGACAGGCTCATGGTGCAGAACAGCGTGCACAGTCCTGTGGCAGTGACTCTGAAAAACTGGACACGTTTACCGGCTATGAACGAGAGCTGGTATTTAGCCAGGTGCATTCCCTGACCTCTACATACATGTTTTTCTTTTCTTGATTTTATCTCATTAAATCTCACTACCTGAATTTTAGGACCCTTGGAGGTGGTTATACTTCTGACCTTTAACATAGCTGGCTTTTGGTGGCACCTGTAGCTCAGGGGGTAGGGTGCCAGCCACATACACCGAGGCTGGAGAGTCTGAACCCGGCCTGGGCCAGCTAAAATCAACAATGACAACTTCATCAACAACAACAACAAAATAGCTAGATGTTGTGGTGGGTGCCCTAATCCCAGCTACTTGGGAGGCTGAGGCAAGAGAATTGCTTAAGCCCAAGAATTTGAGCTGTGAGCTGTGATGCCACAGCACTCTACCCAGGGTGACATAGTGAGACTCTGCTCAAAAAACAGAACAACAAAAAACAAAACAAAACAAAAGAAAACAAAATGGCTGGTTTTCACCAAAATAAAAGCATTCTCTCCACTATTGATCCTCCATAGACTCAGGTGGGTCTTGTTTGAATTTCTCATCACTTCCAGATGTGGTTTGGAAGTGCTGCCCAGATGTGTGCAGCTTGGGTGAGAAGATCCATCCACCTCATCAGCTGTGCTTTTGGAAGTGCAGGGGAGATACTTTTGTAAAAATTTCTCTGTGTCAATGAGACAGAGAACCTTTTATATGCTCCAAACCTTTTGAATAGAGAAATGATGCATCATTTTAGATGCAAAAAACAGCCCAGTCATTTTCAATGTTGTACAGAAAAATGGACCATGTTCTTTGGATTTCGTCTCAGAGATAAGAGAGTATCCAGTAATTGCTTTGGATCAAAGAGAAGGTACATCTTTTAATAATACTGAACATTGCTAAGTATGATGAAGTGAAATCTTTCAAAACAGCAGTTTGTTAATACAGAATAGAGAATTTAGAAGAATCTGAGTTTACTTAAATAGACCATGACTTCAAAGATGATCTCTTCCAGGTTGGAGTCTGGAAATAGAAACGACCAGCCAATGGTAGAACTTCACAAATGGAAGACCCCGGTATCAGGGTGGTCTTAGAGAGGTAGGGACTAAAGAAGTATCTGAGACATAAAAACACAAATTTGGGGGAAAAATTAGTTTCTTTTTTCTTTTTTTTTTTTTGAGACAGAGTCTCATTTTGTTGCCCTCAGTAGAGTGCCGTGGCGCCACAGCTACCTCAAATTCTTGGGCTCAAGCGATTCTCTTGCCTCAGCCTCCCAAGCATCTGGGACTACGGGCACCTGCCACAACGCCCGGCTATTTTTTAGAGACAGGGCATCACTCTGGCTCTGGCTCAGGCTGGTCTTGAACCTGTGAGCTCAGGCAATCCACCCGCCTCAGCCTCCCAAGGGCTGGGATTACAGGCATGAGCCACCATGCCCAGCCTGGAAAAACTAGTTTTGAGACATTTTTCCTTTCACTGAACTAATACTACGCCATCATCACCATCATCTCAGAGTCACCATCACTGCTGTCATCACCATCATCTCAGAGTCACTGTCACTGCTGTCATCACCATCATCTCAGAGTCACCGTCACTGCTGTCATCACCATCATCTTCCTTAGTGTTTGTGGACCAGGTCCTTCTGAGGGCCTCTCCAGCGATGAGATGTCACTCTCAGTCTCACTTACAAAGTGAGGTAATTGCTGGAAATCAGCTTGCCCACGGCCCCACGGCTGTTCAGAGGGAGCCGGACTCTGTCTCAGCAGTCTGGCTGTGGTCTCCACCTCACGCCTCTCTCCCCAGATCATGGCACATAGGGAGGCAGGTGACTCTAAGAAGCCTGCTCCATCCTCTCTCCCCAGATCACAGCACATAGGGAGGCCGGTGACTCTAAGAAGCCTGCTCCATCCTCTCTCCCCAGATCACGGCACATAGGGAGGCAGGTGACTCTAAGAAGCCTGCTCCATCCTCTCTCCCCAGATCACAGCACATAGGGAGGCCGGTGACTCTAAGAAGCCTGCTCCATCCTCTCT
>CAUYPK010161109.1:0-11972 GCA_963574355.1 Loris lydekkerianus | reverse complement strand
CCCTAAAAACTGGGAAAACTTAGTGACTTGAGTATAAGCCGAGGTGGAAAATGCAGCAGCCACTGGTAAATTTCAAAAATAAAAATATATACCCAAAACAATTACAATAATTAAGGAATCAGTAGGTTAAATGCTGATACCCTCACGTCAGATACAGCTGAAGCTCTGTTTGGACATACAGATGATGAGGAGGAGGAATCCAGTTTTGAAGGATTTTAACCTTTGTAATTTAGCTTGATTACCTGTTAAGCTAAGCGCACCAAATCAAATAACCTGTATGACCCGAGTATAATCCGAGTTCGGGTTTTTTGGCACAAATTTTCAGCACAAAAACTCGGCTTATACTCGAGTATATACGGTAATCGTACCTGCCAGAGATGACACTTTGAGCTCCTCAGTCCTAGAGAAGCCTTAGAACTGCTACCTTGCATTCAAATACAGCAGAGACTATGCCTGAATTTTACTTTTTATCCCATTGTGTTTGCCTTGTGTGGATATAGTATGAAGGCTTTTGTCATATTGAAGGAAAGGTATCATTGAAATTTCTTTAAAAATTATTTACCCAAGGACTGAACCGGTGATTATAAAAAAAGTATTTTCTTTGAATTAAATAGCAGATTTATTAAATTTATGGCTAGTCTCTAAAAGAACTGACATCACTACATTAGCAGGAATTTATATTCGCCACATAAAATCTATGTAGCGTATCCTGCATCCTTCTCATATTATGTAAAGTACATGACATATCTAGGTGATTTTGAGGATAAGCTTTGTGATTATATTTTGACAGATCTGAGTATCATTTCCTTAATCTTGGAGCATGATAAGAGCTTAGGCATTATGACAAGCAAAGCTTTTAGATTTGGCTCTAGAACTGAGCATAGCATATTTTAAGAATTAACATAATGAGCCCGTAAACTACCAAATAGTATGTGCAGGGACTCTACTAAGTACTTGAAATCATGTTGTAGACACAGGAATCAGAGTTAGGAGACCAGTCTATGGTCTATGGTTTAAAGATATGGTCTTGGGAAAATCATTTATCCTTACTGGACACTCTATTACACACACTAACTCTTCATAAAATGAAGAGTTTGAGTGAATCATTCTTTCTATCTCAAACATTCTACAGTTCAAGGATAACAGGCAGTGTGGCCAAATGAAAAGGTACAAATGACAGGGAGAATTCCCTAGAGGCTGAAATGGGAAACTTTAGTTTGCCATTTAGTTTCTCTTCTTGGGGAAAGGAGTTTGGGTGAAGATACAGAGGCAGAATTCATTCTGAGGGAGCTTAAGGAAGTGTCAATATGAAATACTGGGGTCATAGGTATGAAATGTCAATTTCCTTAAGTACTAAGTTCACAGTTGATATCTCTGACATTTCACTTTGACACTTCTTGTTTTATTTTTCTTGTGAAGCTACATCCTCATACTTTCCAATGCATGTTTTGGCTTGTGATTATCTTTCAAACTTTTGTAAAGAATTTTTTTTGAAACTATGGATGAGTCAACATTTCATGTTATTTTCAAATACAATTTCCATCGTGGAACCAATGCAGTGCAGACAGCTGGAAGTATCATTGAAGCACTGGGAAGGATGTGGCTGATGAATGCACAGTACATGGTTGGTTTAAGAAGTTCAACTCTAGTGATTTTAATCTTGAAAATGAGCCATGTGGGTGACCTCAGACCAAGGTGAATAATGAGCTAAAAACTTTAGTAGAAGCAAATCCATTTCAACCTACACATGAATTAGCAGCAAGCTTTGATGCTACTGTTCCAACAATATAGGAACTTTTGAAACAAAAATAAAGAACCTGGATTCCTCATTAATTACATGAGCACCAGAAGGGATATCATCTCAAAGCTTTCCTTTCTTTATTGTGACAACATGAAGATGAACCATTTCTACACCATATAGATATGTGTAGTGAAAAATAGATTATTTTTGACCAGTGCAAGCATTTGGCACAATGGCTGGATAATGAAAAAAAATGTGAAAACTCAGTACAAAACTGAATATTTATCAAAAAGAGCTAATGATGTCTATTAGGTGCTTCAGTGCTGGTATTACCCACTGAAGCTTCATGAAAGCTAGCCAATCAATTACAGCGGATATCTACTTCAACCAATTGGATATGATGAGGATGCTTGCGATTAAGCAGCCAAAATTGGTCAATAAAGGTAGGCCAATCATCTTGCAAGATATTACTTGATCACCTGTTGCACAAACACTGCTGCTCAAACTACAAATGCAGGACTTGGAAACTCTGTCATCCACTGTATTCACCAGACCATGCACCAACTGACTACCATGGTTTCCAGGCTTTGGACCACTTCTTACAAAGAAAACTATTTAATCCTCAATAAGCTATGGAAAATGACTTTCATGATTTCTTCATCACTCTCCAGGTTTGCTAGCACAAACAAGCTACCATTAAGATGGCAAAACTGTGCTGATAATTTAGGCATATACTTTGATTAATTGTACTGCTTCTTGTTTCAGACATATTAAACTAAACTTTTGATTCAAAATCAGACATTTCATATTTGATGACCTAATAATGATATAATAAGAGCTTAAACTTTATTGAACATTAACTATAATAATATGTGTTATCTCATTTAATTACCACAAGCATCCTGGGTGCATGTATTACTGTTATTCCCATTTTACAGAAGAGAAAACCAAGCCACAGAAAGAGTCAGAATATTTATGAGGTCACACACAAGTGGTAGAACCCAAATGTGGATCTAAACAGTCTGATATTCCAGAGAATAACTTGTAATTACTCCATGGCAATCACACGTGAAAGTCAGCAATAACGTTCTCCACAGAAGCACAATTGTTTCAATGAATTTAACTGGAAAACCAGCATAAACAGAAAATTAGTCCTTACCAAGAAGAATAATAGTTACTATTTATGGATGGGTGTCAATTGTGTGCTTTTCATGCATTAGTTCTAACCTTTGCAGTTGTTTTTGTTTTAAATGACCATTTTACAGTTAAGAAATCTGGGCTTAGCACATTCAACTTGCACAAAGCCGAAGTATATAGGTAGTAAAGCTAGGATTCAGTTCTGAGTTTGTCTGATTTCAAAGACCCTCCTTATACCGCCATGCCATATAGATTCTTGGCTAAAGAAAAAAAAAAAAAAAAAAACTATTTTCAAATATTAAAAACCTGTGTATCTCACTGCATGCCTTTGTTTTCCATAAAATCCTAGAACAAGGAAAACTAGTCTATAGTGTCAGAAATCAGATCAGCGGTTTCTTGGGTGGGGGAGTGGTGGTTGCCTACAAAGGGAAACAAAGGAAATGTTGGAAAGATTTTATATCTTGATTATGGTGATGATTACATTTATATTATATCTGTCAAAATTCATTCAACTATATGCTTAAAATAGGTACATTTGTTGTAGCAAATTATACCTCAATAAAGTTGCCTTTTCAACAGCCCAGCTGAATCCAGTATTTGGTCCTTTAGACAGAGACTGGGCCACTGATATTAATGTATGTGTATTTCAAATACATGAGATCTGAGATCATCATGGTGGATATGAAACCCCAACTTTTAGCATCCACTCCAAACTACTATCTACAATACTGTCTGTATTACAGAAGCTGAAAGCTCAAAATTATATTTCTCTGACTCCTTCATAGCTGACTTTCTGATTATGAATTAAGTACCTTCCATTAAATAGCATTGAAAGGCAGGAATGACACCAGGGCCACTGCCTGCATTTGTTGCTATTGGTAAGTAGGGCAATGCAGACATTGAGTTTTTCTGCAACAACATTTCCATGTTCAATTCCCAGCTTCATGAGTGTTATGAGTTAATGACTACAAAGATGATAATGGCTTCATGATCCTCACACTCCAAATACACATTCAAGTATCCAAAAGTTTCTGTGGTAGACTCCCGACTCACACTTCTGTGACTGTGGCAGGGGCTGTATAGCTCCCCTGGCAAGTCAGTGTGATGGTTATCACCTGTGTGTTATTTCTAGAAGCTAAGTTAGAGTCTGCTCCTTCGTGCTCCAATGATTTTTGCAAGCATCTAATTACCCATTAAATCCTTTCCTACATAAAATTGCTGGAGTGATTTCTGTTTCCCTGAAACTATACACTGACATTGCCATGAAAGTTGGTATAGATTTCATCAGTCAAAATAGTAACTACAATAATTCTTCATCAGTACCAACAGATTAATAGTAACTTTTATGGAGTACTTATTTCTGCCAGGATGAATGTAAGTAGAGAGCAGCTCTGTTCTTTCCCCCATCCTACTTAAACTCTATGGGTAGATTTGACCCCTACTCCATGAATTAAATGAGGCAGGTCTTATTCCTTTTTCAGTCACTTTCAGATCATAAAAAGTCCTCCAATTCATTACGAGTCCCCTAATGATCTCATTTCAGTCATTAAAATGTGCAGTCTATGGTGGTCATAATATAACTCAAAGCTCTCATCCAGTTAAAAGCTTATGTGCCTCCCTGCTTGAGGTTCCTTTCAAGTGGAAAGCCTGTCATTGGGGAGGACATGGTTGGCTTCTGTTCTCTTTCTCTGTAAAAACACTTCTCTGCTTTCCTTGTCTTTTTCATGTCTCCCTCTACTGCTTCTGAGATTGGAACACAACTGGGAAGGTATAGAACTGGAGATGGAGGAGTCTCTAAACTGGTCTGGATATAATTGCCATCAGAACCCTCTGGATATGGCAGATTCCCAAGGCTGAAGCTGTCTCTGCAGGGGTGCTGACATGGTTTCCTCGGGGAAACTCCCAATGTGCACCACCAGTGACAAATTCCCTTCAGCTTCTGTATCCAGTGATATAGGTGGTATACTATATATAAGGTCCAGCTTGGCAGGAACCTCCTGTGGGCAAAGCCTTGTGGAATGATTCCAGGCCAGCTTCATTCCTCCAGTCCATTGGGCGCATAGGAAATTCTCCACTTCATTATACTGCTGTCAATGGGAGAGCCCCGGGCCCCTGCAGCCACCAGGCAGGCAACTCCAGCTATAGTCTTCCACATGTAATCCTCCTAGCTACGAGTCCAGCAGCAGGTCTTACTTCTCCCCAAACTCTCTGAAGGGTCCCTGTCACCTGACTTTAAGTGAAGAGAAAGCTTTGAGAGCAAGAAGAACAATTCTCTCTTAAAAAGCAAATTCCTTCTTCTGGCCTTATCAGCCTTTACTCTTTTATCAGTGGATAAAGTAGATTGTACAACCCAGCCCAATAGTTTATACTCTAAGAAAGACACACATAGACACACATAGGTACTCTAGCAACTTACTTTGGAATGTGAAGGTACATTGTAATTATTTATTTTGGTTTTGATTTTTGAGGCCATGGACAAAATTGAGACATAAGGAGCCTCACTCTATTTTTGTTACATATGTGCTATTTAATTACACAACCCAACCCTATAAGGCAGTAATTTTCTACCTGTATGCTACGGCATACTGATGTGCCATGAGAGGATCTCAGGTGTGCTGCGAAAAATTTTCAAGATCATTAATTAAAAGATCATTCATTAAATTTTATTTTTGAGACAAAGTCTTACTCAGCCTGGGATTGAGTACTATGGCATCATAGCTCACAGCAACCTCGAACTTTGGGGCTCAAGCAATCCTCTTGTAGTAGCTGAGCCCAAGAGTAAGCTGTAAACTACAAGGAACTATAAGACCTGCCACAATGCCTGGCTAGTTTTTATTTTATTATTTTTTTCTTTTTTCTACTTTGTAGAGATGGGGTTGTTCTTTGCTCAGGCTGATCTTGAACTCCTAAGTTCAGGCAACTGACCCACCTCAACCTCCCAGAGTGCTAGGATTACAGGTGTGAGTAATGAAATTATTTTTGAAAGAAGTTAAAAGCACAATAAATATATATTTTTTTTACTATTTTTTTGATCAACATAATTTAAGTGTGCCACAGAAGTTTAACGATAGGTCCAAGTGTACCGTGAGATAAAAAAGGTTGAAAAACACTTCTAAAAGGTAATGAGCTATAGTCTCATTTTAGAAACAAAGAAACTGAAGTTCAAATGGCAGAAATATAATTCTAATACAAATCAGTCTGACTCTAAGGCCTTTGCTGTTAACCCTTATGTTTATGTGACTGACTTCACAAATATTGATGACAGTTATTTGTTGAATTATGTCCCCCCAAATTCACATATTGATGTCCTAACCCCTAGTGCCTCAAAACATGACCTTACTTGGAAATAGGGTTGTTATGGTGTGACATTGAAGTAGGGTAGGCCCCGATCCATTATGATCAATGTCCTTATGCAAAGAAAAAATCTAAACATAGACACACACAGAGAAACATGGAGTTATGCTGCCACAAACCAAGAAATTACCAGAAGCCAGCAGAGAAGCCAGGAATAGGTCTTTCCCTAGCACCTTCTGAGGGATAATGGCCCTCACAGATCTTGATCTCAGACTTCAAGCCCACAACTTGTGAGATAACAAATCCCTGCTATATAAGCCACCTAGTTTGTGGTGTTCTGTTAAAGCAGTGCTAGAAAATGAATGAAACTTCCACATGACAGCCATGGTACTATGAGGAAATTGCAATAGAAATCTGCACTGTGTGAGTCAGTGCCTGAGAGAAGGAAAGGTCTTGGGGAGCCAATGCGGGGCCTAGCGTAGGTCCCTGCCGGGTGACCGAAAATGGGATTGCTGATTGAGAACTTTGGACATGCTGTTCAGTAGAAAGCTTATAAAATAATCTGAGTACTATGGCAGCTCCCTTACAACAAAAAAAAATTACAAAGTTTACCTTGAAAAACTTTAAGAAAACAGATAGACCAAGATTTTACATAATTGTTTCTGGAAAAGTCTAAAGAAATTTAAAAGTGGGTCCAACAGGACACTGTACCAGCATCTGAACACACAAAACTAGGAATAAGTGAAAAGACAATACAGTGCAAGCTTATATTTAGTAACTGAAGTTCTTTCTGGCTTTGAGAACAGAAGCGTTAGGATACTCAGATACTTGAAATGGAATTCGTTTATACATGCATGAGACCTCCAAACGTGTAAACAATTATAAAGATGTTCAAATTGTAATTCATACAGAATATGGAGACACATTTGCATGTTTTAAGCTACACACACATATGTTATTGTTTTAGAGATTTTATGCTTAATCAATTTCCAAAAATGTTGGCTCAAGTAGCACAGACATACAATCGTGTGTCAATGCAACTATCTAAAACATCTCAAAAAATAAATAAGTCATCTCCATTTCTTATCACAATAAACTATCTTTTTCTTTTTTTGATCACATCCTGGTGTGATGTGGGTCTGACAGCATTCCTGTAGCTTCTAACTATGCCATCTGGAAAACTTGGCCTCCATTACATGGGAAGAAAAGGATAGAAGGCACAGTGGCTCTTATTGCTTCAGTGAAGAAGAGACACAACACCACCTCTATTCATAGTTCATTGGCCAGAACAAGTTCCATAGCCCCCAACCTTACTGCAAATGAGGCTTGGTAATGGAGAGAAATAGCTGGACTATTTGGGAAACACTAATTGTCTTTGCCATAGAAACAATATAGGGAATAAGAGCATAAAATACATTGACCCAAAAGGTGAGATGTTTGTTAGGTAAGTCCAATGAGAATGTGATCTCATTAATGTTAACCAGGGGCGTTCTGATGTCCTCCCATCTATATGAAAAATATTATAGCATGACTTGACTACTGAAGTTAAATGCTGCTCAAGAGACCCCTGTTTCTTCTGGAAATTCCCAAAGGAGTGACTCCCACCTACCAAGCTAAATTGTTCCATGTATAAAACAAAAAGGAAATAGGAATTTTCAGGGCAGCCTGAGAAGAGGGAGGTAGCAATAAGAGTGTGCCAGCATTTGGAATAGAAGCAAAAAGATAAAGGAGGGCTGGGCACGGTGGCTCACTCCTGTAATCCTAGCACTCTGGGAGGCCAAGGTGGGTGAATTGCCTGACCTCACAGGTTCGAGACTAGCCTGAGCCAGAGCGAAACCTTGTCTCTAAAAATAGCTGGCGTTGCGGTGGGAGCCTGTAGTTCCAGCTATTTAGGAGGCTGAGGCAAGAGAATTGCTTAAGCCCAAGACTCAGAGGTTGCAGTGAACTATGACGCCAGGGCACTCTACACAGGGTAACAAAGTAAAACTCTGTCTCTTAAAAAAAAAAAAAAAGATTAAAGGAGGAGGTCTCAACAGCGGACAGGAGGCCCAAGCAGATGGCAGCAGGGAGAAGCCCCTGGAGAAGGGTGGCCAGTGACACATTTCCCCTGTCAAGACAGGGAAGTCTAATATTCAAGTTTAAGTCACTCCCATTTCTTTCCTGAGCTGTAGTCCTGTCTGCCGGTGCAAACAACACAATAAGTTTGGTATCCCAGAGTAAAGGTCAGGCCTTCAGGGTTAGGGAAGGTTGCAATAGCTGCAGAGATCTTGGTTGCATGTTTTCCAGGGCAAGCGCACTATCTGGTTTCATATTTTACAAAAGCTCATGTTTTAGACGTTGTGTCCCAATTTTTTCTTCAAAAAATATTGTCATGGTGAAATCATCCCTGTGGGAAAATGGAAAAGAAAGGATCTTTCCGGGCAGTTGGGAAGGCCCCATAGAAAGCAGATGACAGCACAGATTTGAAAGTGGGTCCAGGCAGCATATTTTCATAGCTTTTGCCAACAGTGTTCAACAGAAAGAAAAAAAAAAAAATCTGTATTTTTATTGCATTACATTTGCAGAAGTAAACCTTAGGGAGGGATATGAAAGAAGTTAATCAAGTGCTTACTGAGGGCAGGGAAAAGCAGCAAATAAGGCAGATGAGGGCAAAGGTGGGAGTGAGAATTTTTACTACATACCCTTTTATACAATTTGATTTTTTAATTATGTAAATACATTCTCTATCTAAAACTTTCAAAGTAATTGAGAAAAAAGTCTTATAACCATTGCAGCTGTGTGTTCAAGCTGTTTGGGGAGAACAAAGAATAGGACAGAATCTATCAAGAGGGAAGTAGTCACAGTTGTCACAGGAAGAATAATTCCAGGATAAGAGGGAAATGGGCACAAGAGGACATCAAGGGAACTGGACCATGTAACTCAACTCCCCAGTCCTTGAAATTCTAGAGATAATAAGGGGGAGAGGTCAGGGAAGGGAAAGGTGATGTTGGGTGTTCCTGAGAATGTGGAATGGGAGAATTTGGAAAAAAAAAATGGATATTAGAGGACAGGGCAGCCTTCAGGACAGGGAGGATGGGGAGACTTTAGGACATCCATGTGGCAAACACATGGATTAAAACCACATGGCATCCACAGCCCTTGATAATTTGATCTGATCCTCACTGAGTTTCACTTCATTCCTGCAGCATTTTTTTCATTAAGGACCAGCCCAGGCTAAGTGTTGGCTGGATCCTAAGAGTCAGAAAAGAAAATCCTCAAGCTCTCTTAAGGTCTCAGCTTGCAAGACACACCACATCATTTTCACCACATTCTATTGGCCAATGCACATCACAGGGCTAGTCCAGGTTCAAGGCACAGGAAAAAGACACCATCTTTTGACGGATTAGAAAAGTCACATTGAAAATGAGAAATTGGGGTAACGGTAAGGTTTATGGAGCCTGCCTCAGGAAATGAACTACCCAAGTGGGAAAGAACTAATTTGAGAATTCTACAACTTGTCTACAGATTATTGTCTCACCACTTGTCAGAGATTTTCTTCCTAATGTAGTGAAGTGAGATTGACCACCCCCTACCTGGACTGCCTTCCCAAGTGTGGGTACACTTCTCATGAACACTATCTCTTATGATCTCAATCAGACTTGAATGCCCCAAGGGAAAGACTCTGTCTTAATCATCCTCTACATTCAGGATTTAGTGTGGTGCCTGGCACTTAGTAACAGAATGAATCACTCTGTAACCATGTGTGTTGAACTAATAAATAATAATATTAGCTATGGATGGGGCACTGCCATAAATCAGAGGCTGTTCTAAACACTTTAGATGGTTTGATTTATTTAACTATTACAACTCTGTGAGGTAGGTACTATTCTTTCCCACTTTCAGATTAGGAATCTGAGCCACAAAAGGCTAAATAGTTTGCCCAAGATTACATACCTCATCTATGGCAGCTCTGAACCTGGATCCTTTTTATCTGGCTGCAGAGCATGTGCCCTGAACTACCAGGCCTTGCTGCCTTAGAAAAAGTGTAAACAACTGTAGTGAAGGCAGGATGGAAAATTGAAGAAATAATGGACTTGGAAAGGGATATTGTCCAAGCCACAAATAATATAGAAACATTATAGTACACTGCATAAGCATACTCGTAAGTCAAAGAAATAACAATTAGAATTTTAGCTCTGCCAAACACCATTACCTTGGGCAGGATGTTCTCATCTGAAAAATAAGTCTAAGAATAAATGCTTACCTCATGGGCCCATGGTGAGGCTCAAATGAGACAGAGCAAGTAAGTGCTTATCTGAGTACTTCATACATAATGAATGCTCAGTGATATTCACCTTTAATCACACAGACAAGGAAAATAAATGGCAAAGCAATGCGTAAAAGGAACAACTGGAATCAGACGTAGGTAGTTTACATGTACATGATAAAATTTACCCCCAAAATGTTTACTTTGAAACTTTTTCTTTAATAATACAAAGGAACCTAAATTAGAACCGGAAAAATAATTACAACTCTTCGTTAGAAAGTCAAGGGAAGTTTAAGCTCTAAAAATGTTCCTTTAGCAACTTCCTCTTTAATCAAGGATGCTGTATTAACATTTTAAAAAGGTAGATTAGATTCAGATTAAAGATGGCGGCCAAGTAACAGCTTCCCTGCAACTGGGCACCGTGAGTCTGGGGAGACAAGACTCCAGGCATCTCTGGCCAGAGGGATCTGCCTATGATCATCCCTTTGAGGATACAGGGAGCCAGCAAGGGACTTCTGGACCCCAGGAGGAGGACACAAATGGTGGAAAACTGGCAAGTGGCTGCATGTGTTTGATCGACCTAATCACACCAGCAACCATGCATACAAGCAGCAGTGAGACTGCAAACCGGAAAGGCCTTACCTGTGAACTGTTTTGGTGTTCTTGGACTTGGCACTCAGTTGAGCTGCCTTGGGGAAAGCTTGAGAAGCACTGTGGAGAACATTGGGCATTGTCTGGGGCCCCAGAATGAGCCACTGAGCTGGGCGAAGTAAGCCATTGAGAAAGAACTGCTCCAACAAGCTCCACCCTCAGGGTCCCAGAGCAAGGATCGGGCGGGACAAAGTAACCTAGTGACTGAGCAGCCTAAAGGCGGGGACTGAACTGCCTTACAGCCTTAATCCTTAGGGGCAGAGTGAGGCGGTTTTGGCACACTGGAGCCTTGGGCTATTGCCCTGGGTAGAGTGCCATGACGTCACAGCTAATAGCAACCTGAAACTCCTGTGCTTGGTGCCGTCCAGACCTCCATAAGAGCTGTGCAGTAATCCCTGACCAATGACCAACACCCACTGGGCCTCCACATTCCCTGACTAGGAACTGCGGGAACTACGCAACCCTGCATCCTCCCTCCTGTGTCCTCCCAGCCTCCACACTGGCCCATTCATCTGGCCAGGGACCCTGGTAGCTGAATGCCCTCTGGAGCCCTCCCTGTCTCTGTGCAGGGCACTTCTCCTGGCCAGAGACTGCTGGAGCCTTGAGTTCTCTGTGCCAAAGTCATTGGGCACCAGGCACTCCCAGACACGTCTGCACCACCCCCAGCCCAGTTGCTGGATCCGGGCGTGTCACACAACAGAGCTGCTTCCACAACCAGAACTCCCTAGCTAGAGTAGCCCCAGAGGAACTACACAGGGTCAGTCCCTACAAAGATCCAGCAACAATAGAGTGATACCACTGGGGTCTAATCTTGGAGAGACACCTCCCCAACTCTGAGGACGGCCAGAGGCAACGGTGAAAAACAATCATGAGGCGAAATCAACAGAAAAACTCTGGCAATAT
>CAUYPK010161108.1:0-13085 GCA_963574355.1 Loris lydekkerianus | reverse complement strand
GGGGGTCCAGACCATTTTTAACCCCTGGAGGAAAATGATGAGGGAGAGAGGAAAAGGGGATAATACTTCTCCTCTCTCACCTTCACCTTTAGCTTCTTGAAAATGGGCCCCTGAAGAATAAATGCCAGTTTTTATAAATGAAAAAAAAAAAAAAAAAAAAAGAAACAAGGTAAACATTTAAAAATAACTTTTCCATATATGACAAATGCCAGTTAGAAAAGTACTGAAACATATGAGCCAGTTCACTATAGCACAAACATTAAATGACTAGAAGCAAAACCAACATGAAATGTATAATACCTATGTGAATAAAACTGTAATACTTTACTGAAGGACATAATTTAGTGATAGATTCAGTCTTGTTAAAGGTATCAGTTCTCAATGCAGTAAGGGTAGTCTAATTAAAATTTAAAAACCCATGTAAAACAAAACTAAGTTTCAGGGTGACTTAAAAATAAACCATAATTAGCTGCTTTAAAATTGATCTAAAAGAGAAATGCATGAGAATAATCAAATTTTTGAAAAATAAAAGTGTGGGATTGTACCTAAAAATAACAGGCTGGATAAGGTGGCTAAAGCCTATAATCCTTGCACTCTGGAAGGCAAAGGTGGAAGGATACCTTCAGTTCAGGAGTTTGAGACAAGCCTGAGCAAGAGTGAGATCCTGTCTCTACTAAAAATAAAAAAAAAATTAGCCGGGCATTATGGTGGGCACTTGTAGTCGCCGCTACTTTGGAGGCTGAGCCAGGAGAATCACTTGAGCCTAGGAATTTGAGGTTGCTGTGAGCTAGAGTGATGCTGCAGCACTCTAGCCTGGGCAATAAAGTGAGACTCTGTCTCAAAAAAATAAAACAATAAAATATCAGAACAAATGCTAAAGCTATAATTAAAACAGCATACTAATTAATGCCAAAAGGAGATAAATAGACCAGTGGAATGGAGGAAAATTCAGAAATAAAACTGTATATGTAGAAGTTTGTCATGAAAAAATAGCATTTCAGATCAGTGACAAACACGAGAATGTATATTCGTATATCAGTTATCCATTTGGGTAAAAGTCAGATTCCTACCCAATGCTGAACAAAAAAAAAAATCCTAGGTGGATTAGATTTCTAAATGCAAAATTATAAAGTTATATTTTTCTTTTTTTTGAATTTCAGATTGGTAATAAGGGTTGTAAAAATATTTTTTAAAAGATAATATTTTTATCAATTCAGAGAAAGATTTCTTAGAAAGTTGCAAACCTTACAACCCTTAGATGAAAAGATTTTACTATACTTACATAGAAGAGTCTAAAACACCAGAAAAATATTTTACTACATAAAAATGCTGGCTTACACAGTATAGCCAGTCACGTTAGTTGGCACTTGCTCTACTCTCCCTAACAGGGAAGCAGCAGACTACAAGAGACTGAACTGTATCTGCCTCTATTTCCAACAGACTCACATTCAATTTTCGCTCACAGAAAGAAGCTGGGAAAATGTTATTAGTCCTTTTTTAAAAAAAAGTTAATATAAAATTATAGCAAAAAAAGGAACCTGAACTTTAGTAACAACAGCTGGACCAATCTGTTGTGGCTGTGAAAGGAGAAGACATTTAATTTAGTTGATTTTCAATCGTAAGTATGACTAAAAGTGATAAGCAGGAAGCCTGTATACTCAGTGAGATTAGCATATTTGTCTCCAAGAGATGTTTCATTTTGAAGACATGGTACCACCCTCGTGCTGAAAGCACTGATTCCCCTATTTTCCCCTGTTGAAGCTTGTTAGGGATTACAGTAGGTATGACACAATTGAAAGTTCCTTTTATTCTCATAAGAATTTATGAAGCCTTCTTACCAAGGGTATACACAGTGGAATTTCCAGGAAGGAAAAGAGTTTCTAAATGCAATTTTTCCAAATAGAGAAGCATATTGTATGGGACGTATGAATTCTCTTTTTTTTTTTTAGACAGAGTTTCATTTTTGTCACGCTTGGTAGAGTGCCATGGTGTCATAGCTCGCAGCAGCCTTGAACTCTTGGGCTCAAATGATTCTCTTGCTTCAGCCTCCCAAAGAGCTAGGACTACAGGTGCCTGCCACAATACCTATTCTTTTTTTTTTAAGAGACAAGGTCTCGATCTGGCTCAGACTGGTCATGAACCTGTGAGCTCGAGCAATTCACCCACCTCAGCCTTCCAGAGTGCTGGGATTACAGGTGTGAGCCACCATGCCTGGCCCATTTGTAAGAATTCTGACTGTTAAATTTCCCAGAGAGTAATCAGTCAGCCAGATCAAACCCTGGAAATTCTGATGAGTGAGCTTGACTCATCAGTTATGGACCAGTTCTACATGAAAGATGGTATTACTGCAAAGGATATCACTCTTGAGAGTAGAAATCATGACCTGATACTGGGTCCTGTCATTGATGTCATGTTGTTCAATCCTTGTGGGTATTCAAGGAATGGAATGAAATGGTATGGAACTTACTGGACTATTCACATCACTCCAGAAGCATAATTTTCTTATGTTAGCTTTGAAACAAACTGAAATCAGAACCTCTTATGATGACCTGATTCGGAAAGTTGTGGAAGTCTTCGAGCCAGGAAAATTTGTGACCATTTTATCAATCAGAGTTCTAAATGTCACGCAGTGCTTTCTTCACCCCAGAAGATTGAAGGCTTTAAGCATCTTGATTGTCAGAGTGCTATGTTCAATGATTACAATTTTGTTTTTCCAGTTTTGCTAAGAAGCAGCAACAACAGCAGAATTAAGAAAAATGAAGGAAAAATACAAAAAGAGAACACGTGTAGAAGGTGGTAGCTGCCTTCTAGATGTTAATACTGGGGGCCATGCTTTCTATAACCACCATTTTGTAGTTGCAGAAAGCCCTAAATGTAATGATAGTGTGATCATTTTGACTTGTATGCATTATTATATCAAAGAGTTAGATAATCTTGCCGGTCTGCTGTCTTCTGTGTCTAGGTATTCTATACTACTCTTGTAGTGAAATTGAAGTGCCTGTAGAAAAAACCTTTTACTATATGGAACTTTACAACTCTTGTGAAAACAATTCAATTTAATTTATGGCAGTATAATATTTTTCCAGGTATCCTCCAAAATTCCCCACAGACAAAGCTTTCGTCCTCATTAGGTGTTGGCCTCAGCCAAACTATCTGGGTCTGTTCTATTAAATTGCTGCCAGAATTTTATATCCAGTTACCTCCAGTTTCTCAAACTTATTCTTTATTAATGTTATTGGGACAATTTCTACTTTATAATGATATTTTTTGCAACAGCAATTAAATTTTTTCTTCCATAAAAAAATAGTTAAAGCCCTATATGATTAAAAATAATGATGGGGCTCAATGCCTGTCTCTCAGTGGTTAGGGTGCCGGCCACGTACACCAGTGCTGACAGGTTCGCACCCAGCCTAAGCCTGCTGAACAACAATGACAACAACAAAATAGCCAGGCGTTGTGGCAGGCGCCTGTAGTCCCAGCTACTTGGGAGGCTGAGGCAAGAGAATCACTTAAGCCCAAGAGTTTGAGGTTGCTATGGGCTGTGATGCCACGGCACTCTACTGAGGGCAACATAGTGAGACTCTGTCTCAATAAATAAATAAATAAATAAATAAATAATAGGTACACACATACTAGAAAAAAATAAGTTAGATTATCTGGATAGCAGAATTATAGGTATTTTTAAAAAACTTTTTCATACAAAAATCTATATCTACCAAATTTTCTTATGTAGTATTAATACAACCAGAAAAAAATTATTTCAAAGTTCTCAAAAATGAAAACTAGAAATATATATCTTTGAAACTTGAATTATTATGGAAAAGAATAAAATATAATTCTAATGGTATCATTTTAGATCAGATGCCTTTCCTTGACAGAAAGGAAAATTAACAATAAATGAAGATTAAAAGTCAACAAGGTTATCTTACTAACTGGTATATACTCTGCTGGCACTAAAAAATGATTTCTTAAAAATTGATCTCCAGCACATGTTTGCCCAAATTAGCATGGCTTTGTAAAATTGGTTGTTTTTTTTCTCTAGAAATTGTGATGCTGATTCAATTGATTATCTTAGTTGTAAAAATCATGGGTGTTTCTTCTTTCCTAGAAGTGACTGACTTTTAAAATAATTAACTTAAAATGTGAAGGAAATTAAGCTTATAATTATATCCTTAGGATCAAAGTTCTGATCGTACCAGTCTTTCTTCAGTGGGAGGCCAGGATTCTGAATCTACCTCTTTAACAGATGAAGATGTCTGCCATGAGTTGGAAGGAGCCGGTTCCTCCCAAGAGACCAGTGCCACTTCAGGAACTAAGGGAGTTGATCTCAGCCGAACAAACCTAGAAACTTCTGCCTCCTTAGAAGGTTTGTCCACATAGTTTAGTTATAGTGCACTTGATTTGTAATTTTTTTAAATTGTAGTACCTATACTTTTTTTATCATTTTTTTTTTTTAGTTTTGTAAAAGATTTGCATAGTTCCAAAGTCAAAACAGTAAAACCAATGCACTTGCACAGAAGTCTAGCTTCCATACCCACCCCCTTATCCAGTTTTCTCCCTGTCCCTGGAAGCAACCAGTTTTATTCATTTTTGGTTTATCCTTCCATTGTTGCTTTAAAAAAATAATAGTTATAGGTATGTGTGTATATATATATATTCTTATTACCTCCCTTTCTACTGTGAACTATCCCACCCCTTGCTTTTTTCACTCAGTGTATCCAAAATCATTTCATAGCATCACAACTCTCCATTTTTGCGTAGTACAAAGTTATAAGCTTCTGTATTATGCGTGGATGTATCATAATTTATTTTAACTTCTTCCCTATTAATAGACATTAAGTTTCCAGTCTTTGTAATGCTATAATGCATGTATGTCATATTATATTTTTACCAGTGTATCTTTGGAAGATACTTCAGAATTCTTCCTTGAAGTGATATTGCCAAGTTCCCTTCATCAGGCTATTTTGCATTCCCACTGGCAGTATATGAGAGTACCTATTTCCCCACAGCCTTGTCAACAAAATATGTTGGCAAACTTGGATTTTTGCCATCTGATAGGTGAGGAATGTGTTTCAGTTTAGTTTTCATTTATAATCTTTTATATAAATAAAGTTGAGAATCTGTTTATATGTTTAAGGACCATTTGTATTTATTTTTCTGTGGACTGTCCTTTGCCTATATTACAATTGTTGGTCCTTTTTTTTTTTCTTTTTAAGTTTTATTGCCTCTTTTTATATTAGGGGATTAACCTTTGTCTCTTATATAAGTTATAAGTAGTTTATCCAAATCTGTCAAATTTAGTTGGGGGGGGGGGTATGGACATGTATAATCTTTCAACTTTATATCTTCAAATTTATTAGTCTTTTCCCTTGTTGCTTCTGGATTTTGAGTTGCTAGGAGATCTTTCTCCTTCCTTAGGTTATGAAGGAATTCACCAGTGTTTCCTTCTGATCCTTATCTAGTTTCCTTTTTAATGTTTCCTGGAGTCAGCAGAATTTTTCGGTAGTGAGTCATATAATAAATTACACTATCATTTTCTTAAACAACAGTTCAAAATGTAAAAACCACTCAGTGCAGGGCCATGTAAAATAACCGTGACCCCTGACTTATGTATTTGATCCACTTCAAAGTTATCCTGGTATGTGGTGTGAGAAGTAGATCTAATATATTTTTTCAATTGTTTCTTTTGCTCTTTCAAAAAAGGTTTTCTTGTGGAAATTTTCAGACATACACAAAAGTAGAGGGAATAGCATAATGAACTCCCATGTATATCCCTCTCTCAGCTTTAATAGTTATCAGCAAATGGCTAATCATATTTTATTTATTCCTGTTTTCTACTGCCAACAGTTTTTATTTCCCCATTGGATTATTGTAAAATAAATATGTGACATATAATTTTATTAATATTCAGTATGTATCTCTAAAATAAAAGACTTTATGTTATTTATTTTTAACTATTAAAGTATAACGTACAATGTGTACCCTGTTATGATTGTAAATAAATTTCACAAATTGAGTACACATAAATAACATGTATTCAGTGCAAGAAACAAGATTCATATCATCTAAGACCCTTCCTTGAGTCCACGTCTGTCCCCTTCACAGGTAAACATTACTTTAACTTCTAACACCATAGCTTAGCTCAGCCATTTTTGAACATTTCATGGATTCATATGATGTGTGTCTTTTGTGAAGCTTTCAGTTTGAAAACATAATTGTAAAACCATTATCATACTTTTATAAATGTGATATTTATCATATACCATGTCAAATATTTATAAAGTTTCAGATTTTCACAACCATCTCATAATGTTTATTTTATTGTTGATTTGTTCAAATTAGGATCTATACAAAATCTACATGTTACATTTGGTTGATTAATCCTTTCTTTTCGTTTTCCCTCCTATCCTTTTTTTCTCTCACCATGTACTATATTTATGAAGAAATTAAGTGATTAGCCCACCTTTTTTTTTTCCAACACACAAGAATAGTTTATTGTCTAAGCAAGTAAAATCAAACTTGCAATCTGATTTATATATGCATATTTATGTATTTTTTTGAGATAAGATCTTAGTCTGTTGCCCAGGCTAGAGTGTGGTGGAACAATCACAGCTCATTGCAGCCTCAAACTTCTGGGCTCAAGGGACCCTCCAAAGTGACTGGGTCTACAGGTGTGTATGTACCACCACACCCAGCTAATTTTTTCATTTTTATTTGTTTTTCAGAGACAGGGTCTCACTATGTTTCTCAGGCTGCTCTTGAACTCTTGGCCTCAAGAAATCCTCCCACCTTGACTCCCCAAAGTACTGGGATGATAGGCACGAGCCACATTACCCAACCTGATTTATATTCATTAAAATGAATATTCTGTGCTGTAGATTAATTAGCTACAAAAGGTAGGCTGCTCACATAAATGATTGTATTAGTCAAGGTTAACAGAAGGTATTAGAAAGCAAGTTTGAGCTAGCTGTGGCAGAGAAGGATTACAGATATTGTTGGGGGAAGCATCAAGGGAAGAATAAATTTACCTCTAGCTCTAAGCATCTTAAAGGATAGTGTGAGGCTTTAGCTTTCTCTCTCTCTGCCTTTCTAAGGCATCTTTGTGTGGCAAGGACTAGGGCCAGAGTCTGAAGTATTGTTTTTTCTCCTAATGATTTATTTTCTGAATCAAGTCATTAGTCTGGATCATACTGATGGCATCCCCATGGTGGTGTTTAGAATGTTTTTGTATCCACTCTATTTCTTGTGAACTGGTAGTTTACACCATTACTTTTTTCACCTTTATATTTATGCAAATACCAGTGTTCATTCATAAAATTTAGTAATGACAGGAAAAGCATGTATTGAGAAAGTATACATTATCTCCAGTTTTTAACAAGGTACAGCCGCTGTCAATAACTGATCTGACCACAGATTTCCTCCTACTTTTTTGTTGTTGTTTTAATACTTACTAGTATATCTTTGGTCTTAAGAATATACTTGGGAACTCTTCCCTAGTGCTTAAGAGCAAGATTATTATACCAGTTCTTAAAAGATCTTTATAAGTAGAGAATTGCCACTAAATCTTTTCATAATTTAAAATTAAGATTCACTGTTTTATATTCTTTAGACCTTGGACCTGCAATACATACTTTCCTATACTTTAAACTTGAAAAAATAAAAGCAATAGTATTACTAATGACTGGAGTGCTTTCTAGCCTGAGTAATGAATGAATACACTTAATATGTAGGGATCAGTAGAATTAGAATACATTTCCTTAGGGTTTGTACTCTAAAAGTACATGCATTGAAAAGATTTTTTTTCATTATTTATTTATTTTTCCTAAATTGCCTTTACATTTTGACTAGAACAGATTAACATTTTATCAGAAAATTTATGGAAATAAAAATCTTTCATATCTATTCTCTTTGATTTTAATGGTTTTGTTTTTTGTTTTTCAACAATGAACAGGATCCCTGTCAAAGTTTGCCTTGTCTGGGAAATCAGAAGTGACTTCTTCCTTCAACACAAGTAATACAAATATCTTCCAGAACTATGCGATGGAGGTAAAATTTTATTTAAAAGAGAATCTTCATGTACTACTTTATAAAGTTTGCTTTTCTTAAATATTACTGTTCCCAGATATAGTAATAAAAGTTAAATGCATAGGATCTGAAATTTCAGAATGTGTACCACATCTGAATAAAGTTAAAATATGGCTCTTGGATACCCAGTATTTCAGATTATTGAAGTCATACTACTTTATTAGGACAGTTTCATGCTGACTTGGAAATTTAACTACAAAAGCATTTTCATATTCGGTATTTGTATTTATTTTTTGTTACATGTATATTCCCTTTGTATGTTTATTTCACATCATAAATAGTCAATTTTGCTATGCAAGCACACTTTTTAGGTGAGGATATAAGGAGTAGTTTTGGCACTAAGTTGCCAACTTCTTCCGTCATATTTTTCATTCTTTGTGTCAGTTTGATGTAGATCTCTGCTGAACATGCTCTTATATCCCACATTCTTTTTTTTTTCATTTTGAGACAGAATCTTGCTATGTTGCCCTGGGTGGAGTGCCATAGCATCTTCATAGCTCATAGCAAACTTAAACTCTTAGGCTTGAGTAATGCTCTTGCCTCAGCCTCCCAAGTAGCTAGGACTACAAGTGCCCACCACAACACCCAGTTAATTTTTCCATATTTAGTAGAAATGGGGTGTCACTCTTGGTCAGGCTGGTCTCAAACTCCTGAACTCAGGCAATCCACCTGCCTCTGCCTCCCAAAGTGCTAGAATTATATGCATGAGCCACTGCACCCGCCTATCCCACATTCTTACAGTGAAAAAGTTACATGTTTACATTTTAAAATTTTCCCCTACTTTTTCTTTTAAAATTGTTTCCAAATACATTTGTGAGTGTGGTTGCTATTTTACACTAATTTGCATAAATCTGGAAAATAAATTTGCATACAGCTAAAAAATAGATGATGAGCACTGTTACAGTTTACAAACTTTCTGGTGGCTTTTGGAATGTCTATATTTTGTTAATGTAATGACAGCATTTACAGTTATCTATAGCAGTACTTCTTAAACTGTGTATAGTGACAAACTACTGTATATACTCGAGTATAAGCCGAGTTTTTTTGGCACAAAATTTATGCCAAGTTCGGGTGTTTCGGCATAAATTTTGTGCCGAAAAAACTCGGCTTATACTCAAGTATATACGGTAGGTTGTTTGTTTAATTTCTAAGGTGTTATATCTGATACTCATAAAATGCATTGATTATACACTTTCTTTACTAAGTATTTGTATTACTAATCCTTTCACAAACCAGTCAGTATTTGTGAACCAGCACTAGTCTGGCAAACATACTTTACAGTAGCACTGATTTCTAATATGTGATTATAAATACCTGTTTTGAGTATTTTGAGTAAAAAATAATAATTTACTTTTCCATTAATAAAACCATGGCATATCATATTGTAATAGTAATAGTGGAGAAAAATGCTCACTAAATGCAAGTTTCTCTTACAGGCAAAAATTTTGGAATAGATTTAGCTGAAAATTAGTTAAAGATGAGTACAATATATAGTATACTGAATGTAATCCAGTTTCTGTTTATAACATCAGAATTCTTCTGAGTTGTAATTTTCCAATAGAATTACAAATTGAAATGATTTTCAATTCATGATATGCATTGACCAGCTTGCTTTATAAAGTGTCCTCTCCCACAGGTTCTCATTTCAAGTTGCTCTCGGTGTAGAACTTGTGATTGTCTTGTCCATGACGAGGAAATCATGGCTGGCTGGACAGCAGATGATTCAAATCTCAATACTACATGCCCTTTCTGTGGCAATCTTTTCTTACCCTTTCTGAATATTGAAATAAGAGATTTAAGACGACCTGGAAGGTAATATGTGGGGTTTATTCCTGAATGTTTAAGGATCATGTTTCCTAGAAGATCTCTTTCCTAAAAAAACTCTTTTGATTCACATTACAGATACTTTTTGAAGTCAAGCCCATCTACAGAAAATATGCACTTTCCATCCTCCTTTTCGAGTCAAATAAGGCCATCCTGCATTTCAACATCAGCCTCTGGTCTTGACACATCTGCTATTTCTGTTCAGGGGAATTTTGATCTCCATAGGTAATTATGATTATGAGGAACTATATTTTAACAGCATATATTACATGTTTTAGAAATACAACAGAAATTTGCTGACCATTTCAAAGTTTAAATTTCTACAAATAATAGGTTCATAATCTTAAATTGTTACTCCTAATTAAAGCAATATTAAAGTTCTCCAACAATCCAAATGTTTAAATATGAACAGTTATATGTTACGCTTTGTTAATCCCCAGAGTTTAACTTGGTATATGTATATATGATAGATAATGTTTACTACTATTTTATTTATTTATTTATTTTATTGATTGATTTATTTTTTGGAGACAGAGTCTCAAGCTGTTGTCCTGGATAGAGTGCCGTAGCATCATAGCTCATGGCAACCTCTAACTCTAGGGCTCAAGTGATCCTCTTGCTTCAGTTTTTCTTTCTTTCTTTTTTTTTTTTTTTTTTAGGACGGTGTCTCGCTTTTGCTCAGGCTGGTCTTAAACTCGGGAGCTCAAGCTGTCCACCCGCTTCAGCCTCCCAGAGTGCTAGGATTACAGGCATAAGCCAAAAAAACCTCTCGGACACTTAAAGTTTATAATGACCATCTTTTTCTTCTCTCTACCTCTTCAGGAATTAAGGCAATACTAACTTCTACTTTAGAATATTTAATCTTTTTCTTAGGAATATGTAGTAACCTAAGAAAACATTTGGAGCTAATATAGATAGGAACTTTGAAATTAAACTAAGACTTATAAAGTAAGGCTAATATAAGTAAATCTATACTTCAATGCGGAAATTTGCTCTATTTTGTTGAAGTGCTAAATAAGCTATGTATATAGCTGGACAGATAAAGCCATATTAGTAGCTGCATGTGCACAAAAATGCCTACATAATACTGGGAGGCTAATGTGACCTGTTTGATCTTGAATATTTAAGTAATGAAATAAAAAAAAATCTGTGTGTGTACCATCTTTCATCATTGGTCTATTTTAGCCCTTAACTTTGTCTCCTACTAGGTTGTGTCTTCTGAAGGAGTGTGTGCCTGTTTTCTCTGCTTGTTGCTGTATAAAAGTCCACTAAGAGTTTTAAATAAATGAATGAATCTTGAATATTTAAAGTTCACTTGATAAAAGGGAAATTTAGAATAACCATGCTACTTAAAAATATATCCTATTTCCCAGCTGAAGCCTGAGTAACATATTTCCTTTGATTTATTTTACTGTGTCCAGCTCTGATTCTAAAGAGAGAACGTGGTTCTTTTAGATGAAATAAAGTAGATCTAGACAGTGATACAATTTTTTTCTTTTTTCAATGCCTAAGCAAATCCAAACCACAGGAAAATACCTGTGCCCGAAGTATTCAGATCTCTGCTAATAGATCAAAAACAGCTGTGTCGAAATGTCCCCTATTTCCAATGGCCAGGAGCATTAGTACTTGTGGCCCCTTGGATAAGGAGGACACAGGAGGACAGACCCTAGTTACTACAGGCAGCCTGCCAGCAACTTTACAAGGAGCTACGGTATGTATTTTTGGTGTTTTTTCTAATTTAGAAATGGATCATATGATCCATTTACATATGATTTTGTTCCCTTTGTTCTAAATAGCCTAATTAGCTTCAATTTTGTTATTACCAAGAAGAATCTTTTATCCCATGATACAATCATACTACCTCTCTACTCATATGAAAATAATTGACAGGAATTCTTTTTTTTTTTTTTTTTTTTGAGACACAGGATCTCACTCTGTTCCCTGGGGTTGTGGTGCACTGTCATGGGCTCAAGCGACTCTCCTGCCTCAATCTTCTGGGTAGCACAGATTGCTACCTTTTTTTTTTTTTTTTTTTAACTTTTTGTAAGGCAGAGTCTTGCTATGTTGCTGGGGCTGGTCTCAAACTCCTGGCCTTAAGCAATCCTTGTGCCTTGGCTTCCCAAAGTGCTGAAATTATAGGCATGAGTCACTGTGCCTGGCCCACTGACAGGAATTTTCTTTAAACATGGGTTAGTGTTAATCATTCTTGCCTTTGCTATTTATGGTTTTTATTTATTCAACAGGATTCTTTAGGATTAGAATGGCACCTTCCAAGCCCAGATCCTGTCACTGTTCCGTATCTTAGTCCTTTAGTAGTATGGAAGGAACTTGAAAGCTTATTAGAAAATGAAGGCGATCATGCAATAACAGTGGCAGACTTTGTGGACCATCATCCAATTGTTTTTTGGAACCTAGTGTGGTATTTTAGACGTCTTGACTTGCCCAGTAACTTACCTGGATTGATTCTTTCTTCAGAACATTGTAACAAGTATTCAAAGGTATGAGAGTAAAAATTAACTAAAAGGCAATTCTGCTGTCACCATTGTAATGTTTGCATATTCCTAATGATTAAAAAGTAAGGTTTGTTTTTAATAACCATCTGAATAATTAGATAAATAGAATTATTTTAGTTCATTCACAAATAATTTTTTCTTACAGTATAGAAATTAAGACAAATTTTTTTTTTTTTTCTTTTCTCCTGGCTCTTGCTTCAGCCTCCTAAATAGCTGGGTCTATAGGCACCCACCACAAAGTCTAGTTTTTCTATTTTTAGTAGAGATGGGGTCTAGCTCTTGCTCAGGCTGGTCTTGAACTCCTGATCTCAACCAATCCATCTGCCTCAGCTTCCCAGAATGTTAGGATTACAGGCACGAGCCATCATGCCTGGCCTAAGACAAAGTCTTTTTTTAGCCTCCTTCTAAAATTTACACAACATGTGCTTGAATTTTTGTTACAGAGTCAAGAATGAATTGGAAATAACTCTTATGAGAGGGTTTTGTTGATTTAGCACCACTCCACTCTTATCTCTTATGCCCTTCAAAAACAAGTCTGACTTTTTTTTTTTTTTTTTTTTTTTTTTTTTTTTGGGTATAAATTTTAAATATTTTGGCCGGGGTAGCACACATATAAACCAGGGGTTTAGTGTTCCTCTTTCCGAAGCCAATGTAGTAGATTGG
>CAUYPK010161107.1:0-11737 GCA_963574355.1 Loris lydekkerianus | reverse complement strand
AAGGATCCTTCAGAAAGCAACACCTATTATCCTGGGCTTGGCAGCAAGGAAGAGGACAGGCAGTGGAAACCCTACAATCGGAAAGCAGACTGAATGGTGGCAAAGAAGCTGAAGATGGGTGGTGGAGAAAGGTGTAACATTCCAGCCCCTCAATCTAGAAATGTTAGTAAGAACCAACAACACATTAATAGACAGAAGACCAAGGATCAGAATTCCCAGATGAAGACTGTTCATAAGAAAAAAGAAAGAGGACCTGGTTATAACTCATCTGCAGCTGCATGGCAAGCCATTCAAAATGGAGGGAAGAACAAAAATTTTCCAAATAATCAAAATTGGAACTCTAGCTTATCAAGTCCCAGCTTACTTTTTAAATTTCAAGCTAATCAAAACTATGGTGGAGCCAAATTTAGTGAGCCACCTTCACCAAGTGTTCTTCCCAAACCTCCAAGCCACTGGGTTCCTGTTTCCTTCAATCCTTCAGATAAGGAAATAATAACATTTCAACTTAAAACCTTACTTAAAGTACAAGTATAAAATAAGATAAAGTACTGCTGCTTATGGATATAGTCAACTTGTCTGAAACAGATTGACTAGGGAATACTTTTGTGTAGAACTAATTAAGTAAAAAGTATAATTTAGACTTCAAAAAAAAAAAAACTTTTAAAGATCATTATTTCAGAAAGAAGTTAAAATCCCTGTAAGCATATTTTTTTTACTCTTTTCTTTTTTTGATCAATATAATTTAAGTGTGTCATAGAGGTTTAACTGCAGGTTCAAAAGGTACCCATAATGAGATTTAAAAAGGTTGACAAATGCTGCTTTACACTTACCACCATGCTTGAGATGCTCATGAAAATGTCTTATTTTCCTTGCTCTTTTGATGACACTACAATGCTTTAAGGTAGTGAGGCTACTATTCCATTATGAGTCTTAAACATATCTTTGTTTGTGGAAAAAAAACAGAGCAAGCATACCTGTGACAACCTTCAGGACAGCCCTAGGATGTATACCCAGTGCAGCCCTCTAGCATATGCTGGGGGAGCCCCTGCAGCCCTGTGCTGAAGCTTCTGGGGCACTGTTCCTGCCCACATCTTAGCAAGCACTTCCTGCCACACTCCTCTCCATCCCTCTCAGCCCACCTGGGTAACTTTCAGTCAGCCCTAGGCTATAGCATCAATGCCATTTTTCCAGGAAACCACTTTTAAGAGCTGCTCACTCCCCCCCTCAAGTCAAGAGCCATTGGCTTCCAGTATGCCCTGACTGCCCACAGGGTTACTTAGCTCATTGCCCCAGACAGTGACCCTGAGAGGATGCACAAGACACACGTGCAGAACCTGAGCTCTCAGCCATCCTGCCTGGGCTTGAATCCAGGCCAGTGCTCAGAAGGCTTGTCATCTTGACACGCTGCCTTGGTACTCTGGGACCCAGTTTCCTCCTCTGAAAATGGGGAGGGCGATACGGGTGCCTGCCTCAGAGCTCAGGGCCTCGAGAGGACCGAAAGCACCCAGAAAGCACCCAGCAGTCGTAGCCGGGCATTGATTTTACTTCTGTTTCCCAGGGCATCTGCCTATTGGCATCCCAGAGATCGGGCCAAGTAATTAGCTCAGAGAAAGCACATTAATGTTTAGAAGACAAAACGACCCTTAATTTGTTTATTAGCAAATGAGTCTAAAACGTAAATATATCTCTGCAAACATTTCATTGTCGTCTTAGGAAAATTAATGTGATTGTTTTAGGAGGGAGGTTACCATGTTTTGATATTTTAGAGTTAATGATTCACTACTGTTTACATGATTTAAAATATAGTCAACAAGGGACACTATGATCTACTTTGTACTTTACAGATAAAGCTCATTTTGACATGTGGATACAACATGTGCAAGGGGCAGAGCCGATAAATTTCTCAGAGCTTTTCTTAGTGAATTGCAGTGGTGACAAGCATCTCTCAAGCTGGTGTGGCTATTAGCTTTTGGAATTGAATATTTTGGTAGTCATTAAAATTATTAAATATAGAACGTTCCTTATAAAATGTTTTTAGTTCTTTGGTATATGTGTTTATAACCCACACAAGCACGGAGTTTACGGCAGTTTCATTTCCTGTGAAAACCTCTCAGACCTATTTGGAAGCAGCCTGCTCAGGCCGGGAATTAATTTCTTAAGAGTCCCTTCGAGGGTCAGAGCTTGAATAGCCAATCTTCATCCAACACGCCTGGGAAATTTCAGGTTGTCTTTTGTTGTCTGTCTTAGTCCCTGGAGAGATGTAGGCTTGCTCCCCCAGGTCACTGAAGTTATGCCTGCCAGCACCAGGCTCCTTCCACATGGGGAGAGGCTGTTAGTACAGCAGCCATCAGTCAGGTGACTTGGGCAAGCTTGCCCTGACCCAAGAACACGTTTCTTGTTGGTGCTATTTCTACACGTTGTCACCGGTCAGGCACTTCTGTGAAGAAGCTTTGTGTGTAGCCATAATAGTTCCTTCCAGACCCCAATGTTCCCTTGACAGTGAGCCTGTTGTCACTCTCCACAGCCCCTACAAGGTTGGGGGAGTGGAGTGGCTGCACCTTTCTGCGGCCACTGAAGATGCTTTTTGTTGGAGACATGCTCCCTTGGACACAGAAGCTCATCTTGCTCTGTTTTTATTTTTGTTTTTCATTTAATTTTTTATTTTAAATTCAGATTAATATGGGAGTACTGACAATTAGATTTTATTGTTTGCATTTGTTAGGTAAAGTTCAAGTTGTAGTTGAGACCTTCACCCAGGAGGTGTGTGCTGTAGACGCCCTGTGAACATTACAATGAGAGCTTATCAATCCCCTTCCTCCTCCCCACTCCCCCATCTAGAATTGAATTGACTTTTTCTCTGTGTGGGCATGTGGTTTTTCATCTGCTGGTTCTATATTAGTATTGAGTGCAGTGGATACTTCCTTTTCCATTCTTGAGATACTTTACTAAGAAGAATGTGTCTCAGCTCCATCCAGGTTAATACAAAAGATGTAAAGTCTCTATCTTTGATGGCTGAATAGTATTCCATGGTATACATATGCCATAGTTTGATAATCCATTCCTGGGGTGATAGGCACTTGGGTTATTTCCATGTCTTTTGATTTTCTCTAAGCCAGAAGTGCTTTCAGTTTATCACAGCAGATGGGCAGTCATGACCCCTTGGCTCCCCTGGGAGGTGTCCGCTTCTGTTATTGGAGATGCTGGTGGTGGGCCGGGCTGGGTGGATGAGGCTTCATGCTTACAGACCAGGTGCTCAGGCCCATGCCAAGGGCCCTGAGTGGCACGGCAGCCCCACTCTCGCACCACAACCCTTGCCGTCATGGTCTGGGGTACCCTTCTCAGGGTTATCCCCAGCAAAGGAAAGAACATAACTCAAGAAGCTGCAGGTCAGTCTGTGCCAGCAACCAGGCCTCTCCCAGCCCAGTACGTGGCAGCCCAGGTTCAGGCCTGGTTGGGGCTGTGCCTCTCTTGTCCCTATGGAGTTTATGTGAGTATCACCTGCTGTCATCGTACAGAAACCCAGAAGTGTCACCACCCCCTGGATCCTTCAGTTAATGTTTACTATTTGTTTTCCCACATCCTTGAAGCCATCCATCCATTTGTCTTTCCATTTCAAACATCTGCAGATTTTCAGTTAGACTGGTATATACTTGTGTTCAGTCAGTACTAAGTGGTAAAATTTAATTTAAGTATAATAAAATGTAAACCTTACTCATGTAATGCTTAAATGTGTATTCTTCAAAGAAGTAAAAAAAGTGCCATCCTAACAAAACAAAACAAAAAACAAACAAAACAGACAAAAAGTAGCCACAATCTGAAGAAAAGCTTCCTTGAAGTGAGGATTTCAGGGACATTTAGAAGACATCCGTCCTTCCCTGCATTCTTACCTCAACTGTCTGTGTGGCTTGGCAGTTTGCATACCTCTAAATTTTCATATTATTACCTCTGTATACCTAATGCTATTGTTATTTCCACTTTTAAGAATTTATTTTTTGGTAATATGATATGTGAAATTTTGTTTACCAGAGCCTTGCTATCAAAGCATGGTGGGGTAATTTATTGTTCTTTTCTACCAGAAGCCTTTGTTTTATTAGTAAATAAAGCTCTAGAGGTTTAAGCTTTCTCAAGAATTGCACAGTGTCGTGATTAGCCGATTTGTCAGGATTAATTTTTCTGAACTTAGAACAAAGTCTCAAGTAGGTAGCAAGCTCACAATTGTAATGAAAACTTAGAGATACAGACTTGGCTGAGATTTCATCAGCGCTCCCTAAGTCTGTCTCAAGTAGAAAAGGAAAGCTCATTCCAACTGTTTTTTTATTTCTTCTGTATTAAAGTCGCAGATAAAAGGAATGAAAACAGCATGCTTTGGTCTGGGTTTAAATCTCACTTCAAAAGAATCTGAAGATAGTGTGAGGTGAATGCTGCTGGCTCCCAGGACATCATAAGATGGGTAAGGCCTGTGGCCCAGGGTGACTGTCGGGTAGACGGAGTGGTTGTGCTTGGACGCCCTGTCCCAGGACCTGGCTAGCTCAGGGCTGTTTTTCCTCTATGCCATTTTTTATTACACTAGAGGCCAGAATGTTTCTTAGGGAATGAATCTTCAAAATAACACTTGGATTCAATGGAACAATATTATCTGTTTTATAAATTTGTTTCCCTGAAGTAGGACAGCTGTTTGTTCAAGACATATATTTATATTGTTCCTTGTAGTGACGAAAGAGCCACTGAGAACATAGTCTGTGCGTTTACTTTATGTCACAGTGATCCTTTGGCACCACATATCCAGGGTAAAGTGTCCTTCATTGATGAGATTCTGTGTCTTCAATTCACCACCTGTTTAACAGCATCCCCCCACCCCAAGAAAATGGACAATTTGTATCAAATAAGAAGATTAAGAAAGAATTAATCATTTGAACTAAGAAAAATACTAATAACATAAGATAAGGTAAAAATAGTTGAATAAACCTTGCATTACCCTTTATGTGTTTGTTTTGAGGTGTGGATATGCATTGAAATCAAATATGCCCTTGTGACAAAGTTGTAATGGTGGCTTTTCTCTCTTACCTTGATAAAGTTTTTCTTTTCTTCTTAAATTATTGGTACATATTCAAACAGATATAAAATTTTGCTTTTTGGAGAAAAATACTTGAAAATCATAGGAAAACATATGAAGAAAACAACAAATCTCTATCCTCCAGCAATCATTGTCAGTATCTGGGTACATAAATTTTCAGAGTTTTCTTTTGCTTTAATGTGAGACATACTCAGGGGCAGGCGAGGTGGCTCACGCCTGTAATCTTAGCACTCTGGGAAGCCAAGGCGGGTAGATTGTTTGAGTTCACAGGTTCAAGGCCTGAGCCAGATGGAGACCTCATCTCTAAAAATAGCCAGAGGTTGTGGAGGGTGCCTGAGTCCCAGCTACTTGGGAGGCTGAGGCAAGAGAATCACTTAAGCCCAAGAGTCTGAGGTTGCTGTGATCTATGACACCAAGGCAACAAAGTGAAATTCTACCACCAAAAAAAAAAGAAAGAAAGAAATGAGACATACTCATTTTCATGCAATAGAATTGATCTCATATTTTAAAGAAAATCTCCAAAATAGAGAAAAGTACAAATATGGTAATTTTATAAAAATAACTTGAATAAAAAGTAAAAATAACAACCAATGTTAGGTAGATGTTCTCCAAAACAATGTTCAATGAATTTACACAGTTAGATTAGATTGATATGTAGGCTCAGAAATGTAGAAATGTTTTAAAACAATATTGTATGATTGATGATATCTTCCAAGATGAATAGGATATTTAGTGTCCTTTATTCTATTAAAATAATGGAAAAAATAGAGGAAGTAAAACTTCAAACATGTCTTTTCATCAGCAAATATATTATTTTCTGAAAGATTACTCTGCATTTAGGACTTTTTTTTAAGATTCAGAGATGAGTAATTATCAGCTATATTCTTCAATTTTAGACAGAATTAATAATCTTCATATTATGAAAAATGAGGTGACACCAAAACTGTCCAGTCAGAGATGATTGAGCACGCCGACAGACGGATAAGCTAGGTTTGTTACTTGTTGAAGTGGGAGAGAGCACACATCACGGGAACCCTGGGGCATCTCAGCAGAAGGGGAAAAAGGGAATTATTATGGGATTCAGGTGTTTGGAGGGACGATTTGAGGGACAAGGGCATGGCTGTAGCTTGGATGTCATCAGGAAGCAATGATTATTCTAGTTGTGTTTATTTTTTTTAACATATACATGTGTTTATTAGGTTTCCAATTTTTTTTTGCCTTCACAAAATTAAAAAGGCTTAAAATTTAATAACAATAACAATGTTTAAGATAAGGACTAGAAACAAAAACCTCATAAAGAACAAATAAACAAATACATTTGGAAAAGGAATCAGACAATTGCTACATCGAAATATTAAGCAATAATAATAATAATAAGAGTATGTCTATATATAATAGAATGCTTTGACTCTGAGATTCAGTATGGAGTCATCAGTTAACTTCTTCTTAATTTTTTTTAAGTATCAAAAAATAGACAACTAATATTTATAAATAAAAGTAAAAGATAATTTCAAAAAACAGATCATGCCAAATCTTATAGACAATAGGAAAAGAAGAAATACTTCAAAATCATTCTACTTAATCTGGGTACACCTGATATTAAAATTGGAGAAAATATGGGCAGTGCCTGTGGCTGAAAAGAGTAGGGCACCGGCCCCATATGCCAGAGGTGGCAGGTTTAAACCCAGCTCTTGCCAAAAACTGCAAAAAAAAAAAAAAAAAAAAATTAGAGAAAATATATTATTGCAAAGGGAAAATTACAAACATATTTCACTTATAAATGAGGATGCAATATCCTAAACAACATATTAAAAAGTTGAATTTAAAAATTAATTTTTAAGTAATGTACCTTGGTCAAAATTAAATCCAATTTATGTGAGAATTAGTCACTATTTTCTTTTCTTTTCTTGTTTTTTTTTCTTTTTCTTCTTTTCCTTTCCCTCATCCCTTCCCTCCTTCTCTGTCTGCTCTTCCCTTCCCCCATGCCCCACTGTGTCATTAATTATAATTAATTGTCTTCATATCAAAATTGAATACATAGGATTCATGCTTCTTCATTCCTGTGATGCTTCACTAAGAATAATGTGTTCCACCTCCATCCAGGTTAGTACAAATGCTGCAAAATCTCCATTTATTTATGGCCAAATAATACTCCATGGTACATATACCACAGCTTACCGATCCATTCCTGGGTTGAAGGACATTTAGGTTGTTTCCACATTTTGAGAATTGTAAATTGAGCTGCAATAAACAGCCTAGTACAAGTGTCTTTATAATAAAAGGTTTTTTGTTTTTTTTTTCTTGGATAGACGCCCAGTAATGGGATTGCAGGATCAAACGGGAGGTCTAGGTTGAGTTCTTTGAGGTTTCTCCATGCTTCCTTCCAAAAAGGCTGTATTAGTCTGCAGTCCCACCAACAGTGTAAAAGTGTTCCTTTCTATCCACATCCACGCCAACATCTGCAATTTTGAGATTTTGTGATATAGGCCATTCTCGCTGGAGTTAGATGATATCTCAGGGTGGTTTTAATTTGCGTTTCTCTAATAATTAGGGATGATGAGCATTTTTTCATATGTTTGCTAGCCATTCATCTGTAGTCTTTAGAGAAGGGTCTATTCATCTCTCTTCCCCATTGATGTATGGGATTGTTGGGTTTTTTCTTCTGGATTAATTGAAGTTCTGTATAGATCCTGGTTATTAAGCATTTGTCTATTTTATCTAAATAAAATGGATAAACCTTTGGCTAGACTAACTAGAAATAAAAAAGTAAAATCTCTAGTAACCTCAATCAGAAATGACAAAGGGGAAATAACAACTGATGCCACAGAGATACAAGAGATTATCTTTGAATACTACCAGTAACTTTATGCCCAGAAATTGACAATGTGAAGGAAATGGATCAATATTTGGAATCACACCCTCTCCCTAGACTTAGCACAGATGAAACAGATCTCCTGAACAGACCAATTTCAAGCACTCAGATCAAAGAAACAATAAAAAATCTTCCAACAAAAAAAAAAAAAAAAATGCCCTAGTCTGGATGGCTTCACACCTGAATTCTACCAAAACTTCAAAGAAGAGCTTATTCGTATACTGTAGAAATTATTCCAAAAAACTGAGGAGGAAGGAGTCTTCCCCAACACTTTTTATGAAGCAAACATCACCCTGGTACCAAAACCAGGAAAAGACCCAACTAAAAAGGAAAATTTCAGACCAATTTCACTAATGAATATAGATGCAAAAATTCTCAACAAAATCTTAGCCAATAGATTACAGCTTATCATCAAAAAAGTCATACATCATCATCAAGTAGTTTTCATCCCAGGGATGCAAGGCTTGGTTAATATACAAAAGTCTATAAACATTATTTCCCATATCAACAGAAGCAAAACCAAAGACTATATGATCCTCTCAATAGATGCAGAATAACCATTTGATAAAATCCAGCATCCTTTTGTAATTAGAACACTGAGGACTATAGGCATAGGGGGCATATTTCTGAAACTGATTGAAGCTATCTATGACAAACCCACAGCTAATATTTTACTGAATGGAGTCAAACTGAAAGCTTTTCCTCTTAGAACGGGAACCAGACAAGGTTGTCCTCTGTCACCATTACTATTCAACATAGTCCTGGAAGTTCTAGCCAATACAATTAGGCAAGACAAGGAAATAAAGGCATCCGAATAGGAGCAGAGGAGGTCAAACTCTCTCTTTTTGCTAATTATGTGATCTTATATTTAGAAAACCCTAAAGACTCAACCACAAGATTCTTGGAAGTCATCAAAAAATACAGTAATGTCTCAGGATATAAAATCAATGTCAACAAGTTAGTTGCTTTTGTATTTGACAACAACAGGCAAGATGAGAGGTTAATTAAGGACACAACTCCCTTCATCATAGCACCAAAGAAAATGAAATACTTATGAATATACCTAACAAAAGAGGTGAAGGACCTCTATAAAGAAAATTGTGAAACCTTAAGAAAGGAAATAGCAGAGGACATTAGCAAATGGAAGAACATATTATGCTCATGGCTAGGAAGAATCAACATTGTTAAAATGTCTATACTTCCCAGAGCAATTTACTGATTCAACGCCATCCCTATTAAAATACCAACATCCTACTTTCAAGTCTTGGGAAAAATGATTCTGCATTTTTTATGGAACCAGAAAAAAACCCATATACCTAAGGCAGTTCTTAGTAATAAAAAAAAAAAAAAGCCAGGGGTATCAATCATACCAGATTTTACGCTCTATTACAAGGCCATAGTGGTCAAGACAGCATTGTACTGGCAGAAAAATAGAGACATAGACATTTGAAATGGAATAGAAAACCAGGAAATGAAACCAACTTATAGCCACCTAATCTTCAATAAACCAAACAAGAGCATCCACTGGGGGAAAGATACCCTATTTAAGAAATGGTGCTCAGAGAATTGGATATCCACATGTAAAGACTGAAACTGGACCCATACCTTTCTCCACTCACAAAAATTGATTCAAGATGAATAAAGGACTTAAATTTAAGGCATGAAACAATAAGAATCCTCAAAGAAAGAATAGGAAAAATACTGGAAAATATCAGCCTGGGGAAAGACTTTATGAGAAAGACTGCCATGAAACTAGCAACAATAGCAATAATAAACAAATAGGATTTAATTAAACTGAAAAGCTTCTGCACAGCCAAGCACAACCAAAGCAAATAGATAACCTACCCAATGGTAATCCCACCAATCACCCTCCCTCTGACCATCCTCCCCCCTCACACCCCTCCCTCTCCCCCTTCCCCATATTCTCAGGTTATAAATGGGTTATAGCTTTCATATGAAAGCCATAAATTAGTTTCATAGTAGGGCTGAGTACATTGGATACTTTTCCTTCCATTCTTGAGATACTTTACTAAGAAGAACATGTTCCAGCTCCATCCATGTAAACATGAAAGAGGTAAAGTCTCCATCTTTCTTTAAGGCTGCATAATATTTCATGGTGTACATATACCACAATTTATAAATCCATTCGTGGATTGATGGGCCACATGACTTGCCAATTATGAATGGGGCTGCAGTAAACATTCTGGTACAAATATCTTTATTACAATATGATTTCTGGTCTTCTGGATATATATCTAGTAGAGGAATTATAGGATTGAATGGCAGATCTATTTTTAGATCTCTAAGTGTTCTCCAAACATCTGTCCAAAAAGAATGTATTAATTTGCATTCCCACCAGCAATGGAAGTGATCCCTTTTCTCCACATCCATGCCAACATCTCTGATCTTGAGACTTTGTGATCTGGGCTCACCTTACTGGAGTTAGATGGTATCTCAAGGTAGTTCTGATTTGCATTTCTCTGATGATTAAAGATGTTGAGCATTTTTTCATATGTCTGTCAGCCGTGCATCTGTCTTCTTCAGAGAAGCTTCTCTTCAAGTCCCTTGCCCAGCCTGCAATGTGATCACTTGTTCTTTTCTTGCTTATTATACGTTCGACTTCTCTGTGGATTCTGCTTATTAAACCTTTGTCAGAGACATAACCTGCAAATATCTTCTCCCATTCTGAGGGTTGTCTGCTTGCTTTATTTACTGTGTTCTTGGCTGTGTAGAAGCTTTTTAGTTTGATCAGGTCCTAGTAGTGTATTTTTGAAGCTGCTTTCATTGCCGGGGGAGGGGGGGTGCTCCTCATGAAATACTCGCCCAGACCGATTTCTTCAAGGGTTTTCCCTGCACTCTCTTCTAGGATTTTTATAGTTTCCTGTCTTAAGCTTAAATCTTTAATCCAGTGAGAGTCTATCTTAGTTAATGGTGAAAATGTGGGTCCAGTTTCAGTCTTCTACAGGTTGCCGGCCAGTTCAGCCAGCACCACTTGTTAAATAGGGAATTTTTTTTTTTTTTTTATTAAATCATAGCTGTGCACATTGATATGATCATGGGGCATCATACACTAGTTTCATAAACCATTTGACACATTTTCATCACACCGGTCTACATAGCCTTCCTAGCGTTTTTTTAGTTGTTGTGCCAAGACATTTACATTCTACATTTACTAAGTTTCACATATATCCTTGCAAGATGCACCGCGGGTGTGATCCCACCAGTCTCCCACCCTCTACCCACCTCCCCCCCCTCCCCTCTCTCTCCTCCTTCCCCCCATTCTTAGGTTGCAACTGGGTTATAGCTTTCATGTGAAAGCCCTAAACTAATTTCATAGTAGGGGTGAGTACATTGGGTACTTTTTCTTCCATTCTTGAGATACTCTACTAAGAAGAATATTTTCCAGTTCCATCCATGTAAACATAAAAGAGGTAAATTCTCCATCTTTCTTTAAGGCTGCATAATATTCCATGGTGTACATATACCACAATTTATTAATTCATTTGTGGATTGATGGGCACTTGGTCTTTTTTCATGACTTAGCAATTACGAATAGGGCTGCAATAAACATTCTAATCTTTTCCCCACTGAATGTTTTTAATTGGCTTCTCACAGATCAAATAACAGTAAGTAGCTGGATCCATCTCTTGGTTCTCTATTCTGTTCCAGACATCTACTTCTCTGTTTTTGTGCCAGTACTATGCTATTTTGATCACTCTTGATTTATAGAATGGTCTGAGGTCAGGTAGCGTGATTCCTATTGCTTTGTTTTTATTTCTGAGTAATGTCTT